>CM041779.1:302380260-302402641 GCA_023374045.1 Limonium bicolor
CATTTACGAGATGAGATACAAAAGTACTTAGAATCTTTGCCGGGGACGGCAAAGACTTAGGTGGGGGAGGTTTGTTACGTCCAATTTTTGTAAGAAGAAAGACAAGCAGCTTGACACCATAATGTATTTATACTCAACGATGTAATGTAAGCCTTCGGACCTTGTATCTCAATTAATAAAAGAAGTAGCTCTTTCGTACCTGCGTTGCGATGACTCGATCTCTCTCTGTTATACACCCTTTAAGCTAACTTACAGGTGTGCGGGTAGCTGAGGAGCCCCTTGGGGATAGAGCTTTGGAACTTCGGTGTGAGCTTTTATTACCCAGATGCCGAGAACTGACGACATCAACTGAGTATGTCCCTAGTTATTCTTACCCCGATGTGTGGGCGGCACATCGTTAGAGCCTTTGTGGCTCGCACGGGGATGAGTTAGACCAGGGTGGAGATAAGTGTGTTGGTGTCCGCCCGACGCCCTCACCCTTCGGTTATCGGTGCTTGCATTGACTATGTGGGCTAACCTTGCTGTTACCCGAACACCACCATTCCTTGTACTTGGGCTGCGCACTTGGGCGGGAGTTGCAAGTGGTGCGCAGATCCCCTCTGACCTTGACGCTTGAAGTTAAGGGAATTGGGATGGCCGGAGGACTTATCTATTTAGGGTGGTACAAAGTCCACTCTTATCCTTGTGGTTATGAGTGGTGCATTCCGACATGCTGGCATCGACTCTTCAAAACAAGATGCGTCATGGATATGTTTTGGTAAACTTAAAATTTTATATGTTTAGAATGAGTATATATTAGGCATTTTGAAAGTGAATCTTATTCATTAGCAAAATAAATCTTCTTTAATAATAAAATGAGCCTTATTCATTAACAAAATGAATCTTACCCCAAGCACTCTAAAACCCACCATAAGAAAGTTAAAAACGTCGAAGACATTTTTATGGTTTGTAGTGTAGAGATCCTAAACCACAAACCCTAAAAACCTGTCAAGTCAGTAACGATAATATAAAGTGTAGAACTAATACCAAAAAGATTACCCTACCCCCCAAACACCCTAAAAACCACCCTAGGAAAGCTAAAAATGTCGAAGGCATTTTTAAGGTATGTAGTGCAGGGTTTAGGGTAGTCTGTAACAACGATATAAAGTGTAGCCAATACCAAAAAGATTACCTTACCCTCAAACACCCTAAAAACCACCCTAGGAATGCTAAAAACATCGAAGGTATTTTTAGGGTTTGTAGTGCAAGGTTAAGGTTCACTTTTAAAAAAATGTAAAGGATTCACATTGTTTTATATGAAATGTTTACTTTTCTTGAACATAAGATTCACTTTTTTAAAATGAATTATTCACTTTCAATAAATGAAAGGTTCATACTGTTCTCGTATAAGTTTGTGGTAGGATTAACTTTTACTAGTATTAAATAAAATATTCACTTTTCTTAATTTGATTCACCTTTAAAAACCTTTGATTCACTTTTCTTAAACCTCTTATTCACTTTTCTTAAACCTCTTATTCACTTTAGTTAAACAATCTCTATTTACGAGAATCGCTTTTCTTAAACCTTTGATTCACTTTTCTTAAACCCATTATTCACTTTATAAAAACCTCTGATTCACATTTCCTAAACCTCTTAATCACTTTAGTTAAACAATCTATACTTACGAGATTCAGTTTTCTTATTACTCTGATTCACTTTGTAACAACTTGTGATTCACTTTTTAATAATCTTTGATTCACTTTTCTAAAACCTCTGATTCATACTAGTCAAACAATCAAAATCACTTTATTTAAACACTCTATTTATGAGATTCACTTTTTTTAAACCTCAAATTCACTTTTTAGCAACTCTTTGATTTACTTTTGAACAACCTTTGATTCACTTTTTAACAACCTTTGATTTATGAATCGTAAAAATATATGTACATACAAAAAATTAAAAAAATAAAAAAATTATCAAAACATACTCATGTTAAGTCTTATTTTGAAGAGCTCGAATTATGATGAACAATGGTATAAAATTTATGTTATTTGGACTTATATATAATAAAATACATTTTAAAATTTACAAAAGGACAAAGTAGAAAAAGACAAAATAGGTGTCAACCTGGCGCTTGCGCCAGATTTGAAATTGCGTATAATAATACACTAAAATTCAAGCTCTTTACTCATAAATTAGTGTTTAATTAAACATTTTTCTGTCAATTTTTTAAAATTGATGATAGATTATTGTTGTGTAATGTACTTTAATTTTTATATAATGAATCATATATCTATATATATATATATATATATATATTATATATATATATATATATATATATATATATATATAATGAGTAGATATGAATAATATTTAAATCTATCAAATTATACTTATAATTTTTTTATGTTGAGAGCGTTTACATTTCACCTTATATTTATAACTAGTTAAATATTTATACTATTTTTTCTCTAATATCAAATGTATTGTCCGATTGACCGTTCACATAAACAACCGCGCAAGTGGCCCTGAAAAGCCCGCTCCGTCCAGGCACTGATACAGTGATACTGTATGTATGTGCCCCATATTCAATAACCTGAATATAGAGTGTTGGTTTCGCCAACCCAATAAAATGGACACCAAGCGAAATGCATAGTACTTTAGTTTCATTTCATCATATCTGGCAAAAGCTACAAAGTGCTCCGCGGACATGTTACATGATGCTACAGGATGAATGAGAATTCTTTAATAGCAAGGACGAAATGAGAAACACGGAGAGTGTCCAAGATTACAGGTGGCTTAGATTAGAATAACAGTTAAACAAAACACGAAAAGACCCTGGCAATTAGAAGAGCAACGCCTTTAGCAGGTGTGTCTTAGATATCCACCCTCAACCTCAAATATATCCTTATTGAATATCTTTATTAGCCCTAAAGACAAATGACTGGAGATGTAGTCTAGCATCCCTTGCAGCTTCAAGAGACTCTTCGTTTGGTCTTTCCTTGACTTCCGCCAAAGCAAGGAGATACGCTTTTTTTGCCTCTTCCATTTCGAGCATGTCATCTGCGCCAACTTCATCCTATTTTTCACACAATTGAAGGGGCAGTAAGGTCATTTTCTATTTTCAAACTTAAAACTTAAGTTAACGTGCAACCCATCATCCCTTTCCCTTGTTGGCAATCAACAAGATGTACTAAATTGTGCTTCACGTTGCACTTTCATGACAGAACATGTTTACAATAAACAGGAAGATGAATCGGACAGGAAATGCAAAGGATCAAATCACTAGCCCAAATGATAAAATTCACGAATGAACTAAGCGAAAGAGCCATCAAACTTACTATTTCAGGAACATAGTCAAAATGGAAAGGGGCAATGTCATAGTCATCTTCTCTATTAAAAGATGCATCATCCCTTGTCAAGCCATCAAATACCGTCATAAATGAAGACATCTCAGTTTGCATGGAATCAATCTCTTCTTGCAGCTTCTCAACTTTCTGGTTGGATGTCATGGCTTCCCATCGAGTCTTCTCAAGAGCCGCTTGCTTGTCTGCTAGCTTTATCTGCAAGATAGATATGGGAATACAGCATTCTAGTCATCTTTGTTCTCTAAACACCAAGTGAAGATGTACAGATAACCAATGGTTCTAGTGATCCGCCTAAAAACCAAAATGGCCATGCTGTCATTAGAACGGGATATTTCTATTGTTGCCCCAGTCATATACTTCGAAACAGGAAGAGCAATCTTTAAAGTTATGCATTTCAGATACGTGCAAGAAAGACACACCTTAACGTCAGAGAGTTGTTGTTGAATAGATGCAACGAAAGAATCCTTTTGTGAGGTTTGCAGCTTTAAATCATCGTACTTTGCTTGCACTAGTTTGACTTGGTTTTTAGAGTTCTCAGCTGCTTTTAATATCTCATCTTTTTCTAGCAATCTCCTCTGCAAAGTGTCCACTTCTTGCCTCAGCGAAATTAGCTCTTCAGAGTCTCGCTCTGCAACCATATTTGCTGAAGTGATGATGGGGAAATTGTCGGTTGCATTGGAATCATTTTCTGATCTCTTGCTCCTGTCTTTCTCTGCACAATCTCTATGTTTCTTTCCAGGAACAGATTTTGAAGCAATAACTCTCTTTGAGTCATTATTCTGAGAAAAAATACCAACTCCAGTCAAAGCATTCAGTAAAAAAAGTTTTAATCCTAGCTATATGTTTCCATACATTAGCAGGCTGAGGAATGTTGTCGCATAACTCTCTTTGAGTCATTATTCTGAGAAAAAATACCAACTCCAGTCAAAGCATTCAGTAAAAAAAGTTTTAATCCTAGCTATATGTTTCCATACATTAGCTGGCTGAGGAATGTTGTCGCAGCAGCATATGGTCTAATATTTATGATGTATAGATCCATCTCCCAATTTGATGTTCGGGCATAAAGCAAACTGATAGCTAGCGGAAATAATTCTAATATGCTCATAAAAGAAACAGAATGAAAAACTAATGAATAAAAATGTACGGTATATTAGAGCTGTTGGCAAACGATTTCACATAGGCAACTCTAAACAAGTGCACTCAATTCATGGAGGATTTCCTTGAAGAAGAATCCAACTGAAACAATTTTGTGTGAGCTTTATTTTGACTGGAACCTGAGTTCTATAGTAAATCCTTAATCCAAGACCAGCACTGTTTGGTGACATCGTATGCAACAAGATAGAAATGAGTTAAAAGGACAAAAAAGGGATGTCAGGTACTTTAGGCTATGAGGATGTTAGTCTATAAATACGAATGTACTTCACTTTATACTAAGCAACTAATGACAAATAACTCTTTCCTAAAATCTCGCCTCTCTCCAATGTCTATCTCTCTGTTCTTCCTTGCCTCCCTCTCAGCAACCTTATTCCTTGTCACCTTACCCAATTTCCCCTAGTGTACTTATCAATTGCCATTAATCCCTGTTGCAAGATTCAAGCCTGCTTCAATGGTGCTTTCATCTCAAATTCTATACTCTAACTTCCTAAATCACTCTACCCAAACCCTAAAACTTTTATTAGACTCCATTGAAAGACAATGCATAGGACCATACAATGACAGAAATCCCTAGTGATTTAGTACTCAGGAGCTTTCCCCACCACTGAATTGACATCCTCATCTTCACCGGCTCTTGAGAGCCTTCTCTCGCAAGACCAAATTGGCTGATTCAGCACCACGGCAAAAGGCGGAGTCAAATTCCGTCGATCAACTACAATCTCTATCCTATAGATGTGGCCAATGAAGTTCATTGCTGACAAGATCAGACCACACTAGAGGCAACACTCACAAAATACTCAATCAAAGCAACATCAACCTCAACACTAGGCCTTCACTACTCCTAAAACGGCTATGCCTGCTGCTCTTATTTTTGCTTTCTTGATTGGTGATTGTACTACTTTTGACGATACCAAGAGTCAGCTATAATTAACGATTGTTCTTGGTCAAGACAAAACATTCAACCGCAAGCCACTCTTTGATCTCCTATTCCTCAACCCTTAGCTTCAACTTCCAATGGCACAATTCATTTCTTGAAAATCAAGCTTTTGGGGGTGCGTTCCATTGTTTTTCTTTCAATCTTAGGCTTGCTTATATGTTCATTCACTTCTATGTGTCGCATTCCTTCTACTGGCTACTTGGACTTTTGATCTTTGATTGAAGTGGACAGAAAAGAAATGTTCCATGCTAGCCTGTTGGGTCTGGGAATCAACTAGACCTGAAATTCAGGTAACTCGATTCAGGTTCGGTTCAAGTGCAGTCTAAGTAGGTAATTTTTGGTTAGTGTAAAGTTGTCCAATATTCGGTTCAAGTTCAAATCAAATAGGGTGAATTCAGTTTTTCGATTATGTTTGGGCTTGTGATACTTCAAGTCGGTGTGGATTGGTTCTAGTAATTCGGGTTGGAAGCTTTTAGTTGAAGCAACAGATCTAGTTATTTCGTTTACCGTATGTGAGGGTTGGATATATCTTTGGTTAATGTGGTTCAGCTCATATTGTTTTGGGTTAGGGTTCATCTTTCGGATTATATTAATGGGTCAAACTTTAGACTTTGATCGGGTAGGTTTAGTTCAATTTTTCGGGTTGAGGTCACTCTTTTTTGGTCCATAATTAACCTTTCTACTTGTTCCAAGTAAGATTGCTAGAATTCTGGTACTAGGTGTGGCTTCAATCTCAATAGATCAGCCGGTACATATATATCTTGTTTTGTTGTCTTAATACACTAGGTTTTCCAAGATCTATTTTACTAGTCTTCAGTTGGGAGTTGAAGTCTGTTTAATACCCTCATCTTGTCCTTGATATATTACTCTGTTATGATGGATCAATAGGGTTGTCAATTTCGGGTTTTGGGTCGGGTTGACCTCAACCCGAACCCGGCCTGCTCATGTTTCACTTTAACCGAAAACCGACCCAAACCCGAAACCGGTTATGATTTGTCAGCCCAAAACCGACCCATGTCACATATCCCCAACCCGAACCCAACCTGTTTGACACGAACCCAAAATTTACACATCAACCTAAACCCTAAATCAACCCGAAATTACAAAAATATTGTACTATTAGTTCAAATTCTATATAAAATCACCAAGACAACGTAACAAAGCAAATAAAATCATCATACATAAATGGTTACATTATTAATATATTTAGGGTTAAATCGCATAACTATAAGAATATATATTTTCTCTTTTTTTAAAAAATGTTTTCGAGTCGCGGGTTGAAATCAAGTTGGCAGGTCAAACCCAAAAAAAACCCGGGCTTTTAGCAACCTAACCTGAACCCGGCTCGAAAATGTTTTCAGGTGAAAATTGTAACCCAAACCTGAGTTCTAGCGTGTCGATTTCGGGTTAGATTTCGGGTATGTGTCAAGATTGACAGCCCTAATCAAGAGTGAGGGCTCCATCAGATTTGGTTGGTTAGGGTTTCATATACTATATATACTCCATGACTCAGGATCATCATCAAGTGTCTCCACAAGGATTGGTAGGTGAAGAGTTTTTTTTAATTACGTATATACATTAATAAGATGCAAGAGCCCTATTAATACAGCCCCTATAGACAGATTAGGGTTTTCTAATAGCTAAACAATAATATATATTTATTTATCTATTTTGTTACTAACAGAATAAATAAAATATCTTCTTGATTATTTACTCTGTAACAAACTATGTAACAACTAACCTAAATAACACTGAATAAACAGAATAAGATATATGACAACACTCCCCCTCAAACTGGAATGTAAAGATTTTGCATTCCAAGATTGGAAACAAGTGAGTTGAATCTTGGGCCATGTGACGGTTTAGTGAACACATCTACTGTTTAATCATCTATTGGAACATAAGTCAACACAATTTGTTGTTCATCCAATTTCTCCTTTATAAAATGTCTTTCAATCTCCACATGCTTTGTTTGGTCATGTTGTACTGGATTATGAGCAATGCTATGGCCGATTTGTTACCACTCCTTTGCTTTATAGGTGTTTCCAATTCAATCCGAATATCAGATAGAATTATCTTGATCCACAACAACTCACATAGCCATGTGCTAAAGCTCTAAATTCATATTCAACCGAAGATTGGCCACAATATTTTGCTTTTTGTTTCGCCAACTGACCAGATTGCCTCCCTGAAAGACACAGTATCCTGTTGTAGATCTTCGATCAACCCAAAGATCCAGCATAACTACATCAGTATAAGCTTGAAGATCTAATTTCTTCCCTCGAGCAAACAAAATGCCTTTGCCAGGAGCTCCTTTTAGATAATACAATAATTGATATGCAGCTCGTAGGTGTGATTCTCGAGGATCATGCATAACATGACCAAGGATGCTAACAGCATAGGCTATATCTGGTCGAGTATGAGCTAAGTATATCAGCTTACCACATAAACATTGATACATTTGAATATTTACTCTAGGTTCGTCCTCTGCTTCCTTGAGTTTCAGGCTTGGATCCATAAGCGAACTTACTGGCTTACATCTAGACTTTCCTGTCTCAATCAATAAATCAGTAATATACTTCTATTAGGAGATAAGGATGTTATTGGATGATCGAGCTAATTCAATTCCCAAGAAATACTTAGGTTTTGATCTCAAATTCAGATTGTAGTTGTTGCCCTAGTCTCTTTTTTTCTCGCTCGTCACATTCTGCCACAATAATATCATCAACATATACCAACAGTATAACCACTCCATTTGAGCGAGAGTGTCAAATAAACAGTGTATGATCTCCTTGACTTTGTTGATAACCAGCAACTTTCATAACTCCTGCAAATCGCTCGAACTAAGCTCTTGGAGACTGCTTGAGGCCATACAAAGCCTTCTTCAGCCTACAAACTTTATTCTTCTCGTGAAAAGCATCAAAACTTGGAGGAATTCAAATTACCATGAAGAAATGCATTTTTAACATCATATTGAGCAAGCCCCTGATCAAAGTGAGCAGCAAGAGAAAGGATGAATCCCTTATGTCTGTGTGAATCCCTTAGCAACCAGTCTTGCCTTATAGCATTCCAAACTTCCATCTGACTGTATTTAAGAGCAAAAATTCACCTGCAATCAACAATATTCTTCCCTTGTGGATTTTTCGGGTTCCATTTTTCTCTAGTGCCCTCATTCCTCTTTCATGGCTTCCCCCATTGTCTTTTTGCTAATGCTTCAGAAACAGTGCTGCAAACATCAATTTTATTGAGATTTTGAATGAACAAGGCATGAGAAGAAGAGAAGTGATCAAAGGAAACAAAATTAGACATAGGATAAAGAGGAGTTTGAGCACATGTCCGAACTCCTATTCTAACAACAAGGGGAAGATCAAGAGGATCATTGGACTTGTTGAAAGCTGGAGTGTCTTCAGAATCAGTAGATCCATGGTCCCTACCCTCCTAGAATAAACCCTTATATTAATGGAGGTTGCTCCTGTGGTGTGGGGTTAGAGCTTGGTTATGGAGCTATAGGTGCTATAGGTGACAAGGTATTTTGTGGTGCTATAGGAGACTGTTGTTGTGAGGTTGGAGATGATGGATGTAAGGAGAAATCAAACACTCTATTGTCTCAATCATTTAGTGGTTGAGGGTTATTTACGAGCCCTGGTTGTGAGGATTTTGGGAATGCTTTACTATAAAAAGAAACATTATCAGCAAAAGTCACATCAGCTGACACATACATTTTTTCCTGAATGGATTAAAACACTTGTAACCCTTCTGGGTCGGAGAATACCCTAAGAATATGCACTTGACAGATTTTGGGCCTAGCTTCCCTCTATGAGCATTGTGAATATGGACAAAAGTTGTACACCCAAACACCTGAAACTCAAGGTCATTAGAGACTTTATAATCACGGTAGACCTTCCAAAGACATTGAATAGGACTTTGATAATGGAGAGGCCGAGAAGGAAGATAATTAATAAGGTGACATGCAGTAAGAACAGTTTCCCCCCAGTAAAATTATGGCACATTCAACTTGAACAACAAGGCTCGAGTAACTTCTAAGAGATGATGATTCTTGTGCTCGGCTACCCCATTTTGTTGTGGTGTATATACAAAAGATTCAAGAATTATGCCATTTGAATGGAAAAAACTAGTTAGGGACAGACTAAAGCAGTCTTTGGCATTATCAGTTCGAATTCTTTTGATGGTGGTGTTAAACTAATTTTTTATACTTTGTCAAAAATTAGTTTAACACCACTCTTATTTTTAAGGAGAAACACCCACGTAAACCTTGTACAACCATCAATAAGTGTGACATACCATCGAGCACCGGATGTATTAAGCACATTAGAAGGACCCCAAATATCACTGTGGATTAAAGTAAAAAGAGCACTACTTTTATTATGAGAGGGAAACAAAGTACACGTGTGTTTAGCTTGTTCACAAGGCTCACAAAGAAAACTAGAAACATCAACGTCAATAAACAAATTAAGAAACATATGCTTCATCACACGCCAAAGGAAGGATAAGCAAACCAATGGTGATAGAGCCAAATGGTATCTTCTTTTTTGTTGGGTGTTGGTATGAAAGGCCTTTTTTGTGGTGATTGAGGGTGGCAAATCCATATAATAGAGACCATTTTTCTGCTTAGCAGTTCCAATCATCCTCCCCGAATTCTGATCCTAAATAACACACCAAGAAGGAGAAAATATAGCAAAGCAGTTTAGATCATTAGTCAGCTTGTAGACAAAAGCTAAATTAGCTGATAAATCTAGAACATGAAGGATATTTTTCAATTAGAGATTATCATAAACGAAGAGGTTTCCTTGCCCAACAACCTAGGCTGAAGAACCGTTAGCTGTAGTTATGAGAGAATTTAAAGAGCACGGCTTATAGGTATTGAAAGGTGCGGAGGAAGATGACATATGTGAAGTAGTTTCAGAACCTATAATCAATCTAAAGGAAGAACATTTTCTAAAGCATTTAAGCAAGTTGAGAATAGATGATTACCCGATAGAGTAAGAGAGCCCTGACCAACATTAAAGAGGCACCTTGTGATTTATCCAACAAAGCTAATACAGTTTTGAACTTTTCTATATCAGTTGAACTCATGGCTGGAACTTCTGTTAGATTTGCTATTCCACGACTTCGATTATCTCGAAATCCTCGAAGATGTGGATTCAATTGCCAACATTGCTCCTTATTGTGATTGAGCCTCTTGCAATGACTACAAAACCTCTGTCCTTTCTTCCCTTCTCTAATAGTGAGTGTTGTACTCTCAACAGTATTCTACTTTCTTCAGCCTTCACTATGGAGATCACCTCTTAAAGAAGGAAAATTCTATTAACCAAGAATCTGAACCCTAACTTGATCATAGATAGGATTCAGACCAGCAAGAAAGACATACAATTTGCCCTTCTCAACAAATTTTTGAAGGCTTGTGCATCCTGAGTAACCGCCGCCTTAACGTTGCAGTATTGATCAATTTCAGACCACAAGTTTTGTAATGTTGTAGCATATTTCTGTTTTCTCACCTTGATGAGTAGTGGTTGATTTAACAGTCAGATCAAACAGCAAAGCTTCATCCTTGCCGAAGAGTATGATTGCTCGATGAAGTCCCATACCTATTTTGCAGTCCCAAGAAACACACAGGTGACACTGATCTTCAAATCCATTGACTCCCACAGCCATGAAAGGATTATAGTGTTTGTTTCAGGCCATGTTGAGTTATCAGCTGCTGGTGTGGATTCTGACAGATGCTTGGCAACTCCTTTCCCGATGAGATAAATCTTCACATATTGAGACCATGTACGGTAGTTCTTCGTATTTAACTTATAAGCATTATTAATGCTTAAAAGTTCCACCTTTTTGGGTTTAGACTGAGTTCTGTCTTCACCAGCCATAATAATTTTCATACACGAAAGATAAAGGTTAATGGGAAAGAAAGATGGCTTCTCAAACTGAATGAGAGATGTAAAGCGAAGAGATATTTTGTGGAGGGATAAGATAGCGGCTGCAGATTTGCACGCTTAGAGATAGATGTGGAAAGAGAGGACAATAATGCCAAATCGCTTCTGCTCTGATACCATGAACAGTTTTTTTAATTATGTATATATAGAAATATAGGCAAGAGCCCTATTTATACAGACCTATAGATAGATTAGGGTTTTCTAATAGCTAAACAATAAAATCTATTTATTTTGTAACTAAATGAATAAATAAAAATATCTTCTTAATTATTTACTCTGTAACAAACCGAGTAAATAATATCTAACTATATGTTTACATGTAACAACTAAACTAAATAACACTAAATAAGATATACGGCAACAGTAGGCAAGATCAAAATCCTTTCTAAATAAGATTGTCTAGAACCAGTAGTAGGTTGCATCTGATGCCTGATGTGTGATGCTATTGGTGATTATATGCGCATTAGGTGACAACTTCTTACATTAGGTGGCAACATGTGCATCACACGCATCTTGGACAAAACAATAAGGGTTTTTCCTAGTTTCTAATAACAAAGGTACTTAATCGATTCAAAATTGATCCAACCGGGTCACGTAAAAATCAAAACAGATTCTTGAAGCCTGGTTTAGATAGCCTCAAACCATTCCCCCCTTTATCCCACCGTTTCATCGTTTATTGAGTCGTCAAGTGGCTGCCTTCAAAGTTCTCCTGCGACTTCAATGCCTCACGGTCCCACCCCACCGAACGGTTATCGCAAGTGTCCAAGCTCCACATAAACCCGTTCTTATCAATCCCTTCCCCTTCCTACCATTCCATCGTTTAGGGAGTCGTCAAGTGGCTGCCTTCAAAGCTCTCCTGCGACTTCAATGCCTCACGGTCCCACCCCACCAAACGGTTATCGCAAGTTTCCAAGCTCCACATAAACCCATTCTATCAATCCCTTCCCCTTCCTATGCTCTCAATCCCTTTCCAGCTTTTGTTCAATTTATTCATCCTTTAGCTCTACAACTACTCAAGTGTCACTTAATTTGTTTGGAAATTAGTGGGTGTAGAGAGTAAGTTAGAAGTCTGGTGGTAGAGGGAGCTATCTAGAACCAGAAACTTAGAAATTTTGGCAATCTCTTGCAAATAAAGTCGAAACAGACAGTGCAAAATTTAGGCCCTCAGTCTGGTAAAGGGATACTAAGTAAGACATCGCATCAGTACATAAAGATCAGGGCTAGTCACTTTTGATTCCCATAAATGAGACAACCTCTTCTAGTAAACGTCTAACCCCGTAATGGGTGAAAGCAGATTCAGCTGGTAATTACCCATATCCTAAATTCGGTCCTGAAATCGATTGACCAATATAAAGCATCCAAAGTAAACTACTAAAACACCAGCTAGAGAAAAAATTAACATTATTAAAAGTTCATCAAACAGGTGCCACTGAAGAATGTTTAAATTTACCTTCTTCGACAATGAATCCCTCGATGGCGTTTTAGTGTAAACCATAGGAGCCCTTCGCGTAAACGAACTGTTCGCATTTCGATCCTGCGCAAAAGAAACCCGACAAAAGCTATGGTTCCTTATTCTCGTTTTAGAATCTTAAAAAATCACACGAAACGTAGGGGGAAGAAACATCTTGAAAGTTCATGTCCCCGGTTAAGCGGACGAAGAAATATAAACTATAGAAAACGCTACCACTGAACTGCAACAGAAGAATCTAAGTAAAATGTTGAAGAAAGATTTCTTCCTTTTCCCCCGCATTTCACTCCGGATCCGAACGAAGGGTAGGAAGAAGAGAAAGAAAACCCTCTTAAGGAAGAATCGGAGACGGGGAAAATTTTTGCCCGAATGTGTGTGAGAGAGAGAGGAAGAGCGAAAGAGGAATTACGATGAGGGTTTGGACAAGGGGCACGAGATCGACTAGGTCGTTGTAGAGAGTACGATCCACATTGGTAGGAGGAATAGCAGGGTGTGAGCCTAATGATTCGGCGTCGGAGAGGAAAGATGATGACGATTGTTTCGTTAGGTCCCCGTAATCGCCGCCCGAATTGTTTTGTAAATCCACGTAACGCTCTCCTGCTTGTCCTCCACCTCCTCTCTGCTCGAACATTTTTCCTCCTGCTTTCTCTCACTTGCCTGGGCCTTCAAATTTGTCGACGGCGCGGTAGGAAGGGTGCAGTTGAGCAAGCGATAGTATGACTGAGAGGGTGAGAAAGAGACCGGAGGGCGAGATACCTGTCGGAGGCCAGAATTTCAGATCGGGGATTCCTGTGGATTTCTCAAAGCTTTTGTTCTCGCAATTTCGCACCTTTCGTAACGGCTTTTTTTTTCCTAGTCGTTAACTAAAAAGTTTAGGAATTTGGGGGGTACGGAGAAAAAAAAGTCCAAAATAACCTGTTTCTGCAAAAATATTCCTCTTATTAACCTCAATCTGAAACTAATTTCTAAAATAACACTCTGGGAGTAATCGTCTCTTTAAAAGACGATTTCATTAATTTTAGAAGTTGAAATTTCACTTATTTCTGAGAAACTGAGAAATCGGCTTTTCAAAAGACGACTTTAGAAATCGTCTTTTGAAAAGACGATTTCTGTCTGAGTTAAACTGATCCATTGCGACATTTCAACACTTGGAATTTTTTTAAGTATTGGGTAATAGGTGAGATCATCTTTTCAAAAGACGATTTCTCAAGGAAGTGTTATTTTAGGAATTAGTTTTAATTGGAGATTAATATGAGTAATATTTTTGTTGTGGAGTGTTATTTCAGAATTTTTTTCCGGAGATGTCAATGCGACCGGTCATTCTCTTTTCACCCCTATCACGGATGTCAATGCGACCCGAACCCGAAACCCGATCGGAAACCGATACATAAAAAGATCGGTTCAGATTAATATTTTTGACCTGAAAACATTTTTGGGTCAGATTCGGATTGGGTCATTGAAACATAGATCTGCTAATTTGGGTCGCTCGGTCGGATTGATATCAACCCTAACCCAACCCATTTAAAATACATCAACCCAACCCAACCCAAAAATGGATGGGTCAGAAAATCATGACCCTAACCCACCCTGTTTAAAATCCTTCAACCCTAACCTAACTCACCCAACCCATTTTTTAAGCATACAATAATTTAGATGGATTAGGAGTACAAATTAATAAAAAATCCAATAACATCCAGTGCTAGATGGCATGCTAATTAGGATGAAACAAAAGGAAGAGAATTAATCTTGCTTGATTGACCCAACTTCAAACGAATTGGTGTAAAAGTATTGCACCAATTTCCTATGAATAGAATAACACGTACTTTTTCCATAAGTTTATATTTATCAAACTGAGCCTAAAGCTCTACCACTATTGGGGAGGAATCATATCTAGATATGCACATGATCCTAGTGCCCTTAATAAAAAGGGGAATAAAAATGAAAATCTTCATCACGCCTTAGAGAAATATACTAAAGACAAATCTTTTAAAGCTAGACATCATTTATAAACTGAGAGCTCAAAGCCTCAAACTATGACTGATAGTTTTAAAATAATTACACTTGTTTAAATTGAGCGCTCATTCCTGAGAAAAGTACAATCACAATCACTTAATCATGACCAACAGTTGATTATCTTTTATGCAGCACGTTATCCACATTGTTGGCTTCAGAATTCACTAAAAGGTCTATAATCAAGATCCTACTTACAAAAATACATATCACCTACTTTTGTTCACGCTTCTAGATAATCTAAACATACCTATGTTCTCAAGAACAACTATGTAAGTAAGAATAAGAAAAACAAACCTTAGACAGAGATGAAGAGTGGCATAGACATGAAGAACGACGTAGAGAAGAAAAATGGATGTGAGTCTGCACAACGAGAGCATTTAGGTTTTCTACATTATGTTAAGGTCTAGTTGGGCCCTTTGTTTGATATGCAGCTGGTTAGCCCATTTAATGATATAATTAAAGGTGGAATAGTCCATCTTCACTTGGGCTTAAGGCTAAGGTATATGTGTGTGTTGTGTGTGTGTGTGTGTGTGTGTGTGGTGTGTGTGTGTGTGTGGTGTGAATTAATTTTTTTTATTATTAACAAATATATTTTTTGGTTTCGGGTTGGGTCATGGGTTAAGATCTCTACTGTAACACCCCTACTCTAATCGGCTCCTAATCATCTTACTTATCATTATAATCGCAGCGGTAATCTCAACAATTGAACTACTGGTGTCACCGTTCTTACTCGCCCATACGAGTAATAACGTGCTTACTGATAGATTCTTAAATACCAAACAACTTCCCACAGTGACAACAAGAGATAGATCTAACCTTCCCAAACCAATATAAAATACATTCACAGTGAGCATTCTAAGTATCTCAATCCTATACACGTTTCTAAGTTCGTATCAAAATGCAACAGTGCATATTTAAACAACTGTAATTAAACTACCCAGCGCGTCCCTCTCTTTGCCGACACCGGAAGCTGCATACCTGCAAAAATGGTTGTTTGTGGTATGGAATCAGCCCCTGCTGAGTATGTTACTACATGACTGTCATGCCCCCTCGGGCCCTCAGTTATTTGGTCGAGAGCATGCAATCCATTTTCATGCAAGTAGTTTAATGTTAAAACTGTAAAGCAACAATATATATATTGCAGTAAATTCAATTAACAAACAAGCCCCCGGCTTTACACATCGCATCATAACAAACCACTGAAAGCGTTACAACACTTATATGAGTATAGAGACTCCATTCCAACAAACACTTAATAGTTCATAATTGAGTTCGGCGACTCACCCGACCAAAACAATCCACCATAACCACAGATGAGTACGGTGACTCGACACAACTAGTTCACAACACACAATATGACACAAAGCTCGAAGAAGGATGTAGAACAACAATCCTCCAACATACCACCACAACCCACAAAGCACAACCATGAACAACAAGCTAACAACAGAATTATAAACGAGTATAATCTCTCATCTTTGGCATTCAAGCCCAAAATAATGTTCGCCTAATGTACGAGTATAGTCGTTCGTAATTGTTCAGTCATGTCTAATGACAAAGCCTCGTTAGAACGACGTGTCTCTAAGTTACCCATCTCTTATGGCGGGTCACCCATGGCAGTAGCCACTCCAGCGGTAGAGTCTCCGACCTACGAACAATCTGTAGTTCGTTGGAAATTTATCCTGATACTTACGGTTACCACACGGTATCCTAGTATCGTTAATGGATCACAGTTCACAGCAAGAGCCACATCCTCCTGATAAACCTATCTATACCATCGCATCGTTTTATTATTTTTTTCTAACACAACAGACTAAGGTCGTTAGTCCAATCCTGAGTATGTCGACTCGGGATCCAGTGTTAGATACGAGAGCGGCGTTAAAGAGGCCAATGCTCCGTATATAAGTCTCAGGTAATATATATATCTTATTATCCTGATGCTACGACGTTTTACTTACGTTCCTTATGTTACACATATAAGATAGCATCATTGCCGCTAGTTCGTTTTATAATATGTTCATATATACGAACGGTACTGTTATCGCAAAACAGTAATAATAAAGCAGCATTAATACACAACTCAAGCATATTAATTCACACAAGCAGACATTCAATCTTATCATAGATTTTCACATAATGTCTGAACTGAGGAAATCCTCAGAGTCAATCAAGCCACATAAATAACATACCGTTCACCCTGGAAGTATTACGGTGGAGTATGAATCAGCTAGATCCGATGCTCCTCTTGTCGTCTCTAACAGTCTAACAATACACAACACTACTAATTAGAGTCCCGTATAACAACACAACTCTACGATATCCCGTACCGTTGCTAATACTTCCCGGTTAATTCCCCCGTTATAAACTGTCAACGCTTGTCGAGTTTACGGCTTAACTCGAGATTTGGAAAAAAAAAACGTTATATTACATGCGTAGTCTTGTCTTGTATATTAATATACTTATTGTTGAACTTGTTATCGCATGTAACTTAATATACCCTTGTATATCATGTAGTTTGTTTCTACATTGCATGTATAATTCTTTGCCCATGCATTATACATTTCACCTTAGTATTTATTCCTAAGGTTTGTTTTTCTCCAAATTAATGGAGTATGATTCATATGTAAAAGTACTTTGAATTATTTAAATCCTTATTATCCCATGTACACTCCTAACATTAGAACTTCCATATCTAATGTTTGTAATTCTTTTTCCCTTTACCATATATCATTTTAATTATTGATGAGTGTGAAATATGAATGGTTTTTAGTGATCTTTAATGCCTAATTTTTATATGAACATCGATAATATTCCACACTTATCTTCCGTTTTCCTTTGGTTTGTTGTTTGGTAAGGCTTGATACCTTTTTCTATATGATTAAATGCAGAGAAAAGCCAGGGAAACACTAGATTTATCACGAGGGAGATATTGCAACAAACGGGGGTCGAATCGGAGTCGAATGAATTTAGAGGATTTTTGAAGGTCTGTCCGAGCTTGTGTCCGAACTTCCAAGTTCGGACGCAAGTCGAGAGTTTGTATGCTGCGCCTGATGGGTGTCCGAACTTCGGTCCGAACATCGAAGTTCGGACATAGTTGAGAAAAGCCGGAGGCCTGAAGTACGGAGCATGTCCGAACTTGTGTCCGAACATCAAAGTTCGGACACAGGTCGAAACTTTCTGAATTGAAGCGCTCAAAGCATTGTGTCCGAACTTTGAAGTTCGGACCAATGTTCGGACGGCACGAAAATTACAGCATAAACTCGGCGTTTTGAAGGGAAAAAGAGAGAGAAAGGTCTATTTAAATGACCTAATCAGAGGGAGAAGGTATTCAATCATCATCGATCATTACAACACACTCTCACACTGATAAACGAAGTTCTCTCCATTCATCCACGCCAATTGCATCAGTTCATCTTCATCCACATTCATCAAGTTTATCATCGTTATTCTGGAGGAGCATCGTCAGAAGGGAGTGTGGCCATCATCTTCAACCTTACACCTGCAGCCATCGACAGTGGATAGTTGTTCAACAAAAGGGTTTTTCTTCCTTAGATGATTTCTATGTTGACTGTATTTATCTGGTTCTTGGCAATGTCTGGCTAGTAGGGATTTAACTCTGGGGTAGGGTTTGTTCAAGATGGATTCAATGTAGTTAAAGATTCTGCAGTTTGATTATGAGATTGTGACGGATTGTTTTCAGGTTAATGATTATCAATTCTCTTCTCTATTAATTTCGCGAGTTATAGAGTTGTTTTGCGAAACCTATTAAGATCAGACAAGGTGATTAATAGGGAGTTCGAATTAACCTGGGAATTTGGGGAAGGATTAGTCGGATAGATAATCTTTCCTACAAACGCTAACAATTCTTTGTGCTTATTCCACCTATATGTGTTTTGCCAACTGCTAGATTAGAGTTGACACGTTCTGATAGGTGAGCTCTTCGATGAACTAGGATTTAGCATTGTAAGAGATAGAAAGAATTGGCTGTTCCGTTTCTCATAATTAAATTGTAGGAGCTACTAGATTCAATCAGAAAAGAACAACCCGAGCCCGGAGTTCCACTCATATTATCAACTTCATCATTCGTTTTTACCGATTGCTTAATTTAACTCTGATTTGCATTTATTTGATTTAGTTTCAAAAACAATTCACAACCCCCCTGAGTTTCCAGTTTTCTTAGGATTTAGGATAGAATTTAGGCTTATTTATTCAAGTCCCACGGTTCGATACTTGGTTGCTTAACTTTCTATACTATAGTGACCGGGATTTTTGCAACCCGACAGACTTATTGATTTATTATTTTCTAGATTAATTTGTTTAGTTTTAGTAGATCAATTTTCCTGTTTGCAAAGAGGGGGAGATCTTTCTGAATGTGTCAGTCATTTATCCCTTACCTAATTTTGTTTGGTTTTGGGCTATGTGGGGGTAATCCCCTTAGAGTGCTTCTTAGTGTTGAATACTTGGGTGGATCTTTAGTTGTGGAGTTGAGTCCGGTACTGACCTTTAGAGTTGGTTTGCTCAAATTGTGTGCTCTCTTATCATATTTTCAAATGGTTGAATTTTGTTAAATATCTGTGAACAAGTTGGTTGTGAAGTTAGAACTGGTTTAACTTGGAACCCTGGGAATGATGAGAATGTCTGGAATGAAGGATAAAGGCAAGGTACTCCTCTGATCTAAGTTTCTTTTTCTGAACCAAAACAGGCCTCTTCCATCCGGTTATTAAGTCCTAGGGGTGTTTCATCACCCATTTACCTAAGGTCGTCTGATCTGGGATAAAAGACCCAATACCGTTACAAGGATGGGAGAAAAGTTTGGGGGATGAATTATGTGCGAAAAATTGATATATATGCAAGAAAAAAAAGGAATTCTTTAAAGTCTTATGTTTATGGTAATTCCTTAAATTAGATCATGAGTAGTGGTGTTGAAAGGTTCTGCGGAATATGGCATAACTTCACACCCCTTGTCATCCACGGGTTTGAGAAGAGAAAAGGTTGGAAGGTTCTGGGTTACTCTATGTTTTGACTTCATGATTTGGCTTCTTCATCTTTTGTTTTAAAAGCGTACTTCATTGTTTGAGAGACATGCAGTTAAGAGCAGATCGATTCTTGGGTGATTATTGTGTCTTAAGCTCCTTATTTTATGCAATCCCAAGGTTTGGCCCTGAGGCATTCTGAGACATTTTACTCCTGCTTTGCTTGAGGACAAGCAAAGGTTAAGTGTGAGGAGGTTTGATGAGTGTGAAATATGAATGGTTTTTAGTGATCTTTAATGCCTAATTTTTATCGAACATCGATAATATTCCACACTTATCTTCCGTTTTCCTTTGGTTTGTTGTTTGGTAAGGCTTGATACCTTTTTCTATGATTAAATGCAGAGAAAAGCCAGGGAAACACTAGATTTATTCACGAGGGAGATATTGCAACAAATGGGGGTCGAATCGGAGTCGAAATGAAGAATTTAGAGGATTTTTGAAGGTCTGTCCGAGCTTGTGTCCGAACTTCCAAGTTCGGACGCAAGTCGAGAGTTTGTATGCTGCGCCTGATGGGATGTCCGAACTTCGGTCCGAACATCGAAGTTCGGACATAGTTGAGAAAAGCCGGAGGCCTGAAGTACGGAGCATGTCCGAACTTGTGTCCGAACATCAAAGTTCGGACACAGGTCGAAACTTTCTGAATTGAAGCGCTCAAAGCATTGTGTCCGAACTTTGAAGTTCGGACCAATGTTCGGACGGCACGAAAATTACAGCATAAACTCGGCGTTTTGAAGGGAAAAAGAGAGAGAAAGGTCTATTTAAATGACCTAATCAGAGGGAGAAGGTATTCAATCATCATCGATCATTACAACACACACTCTCACACTGATAAACGAAGTTCTCTCCATTCATCCACGCCAATTGCATCAGTTCATCTTCATCCACATTCATCAAGTTTATCATCGTTATTCTGGAGGAGCATCGTCAGAAGGGAGTGTGGCCATCATCTTCAACCTTACACCTGCAGCCATCGACAGTGGATAGTTGTTCAACAAAAGGGTTTTTCTTCCCTTAGATGATTTCTATGTTGACTGTATTTATCTGTTCCTTGGCAATGTCTGGCTAGTAGGGATTTAACTCTGGGGTAGGGTTTGTTCAAGATGGATTCAATGTAGTTAAAGATTCTGCAGTTTGATTATGAGATTGTGACGGATTGTTTTCAGGTTAATGATTATCAATTCTCTTCTCTATTAATTTCGCGAGTTATAGAGTTGTTTTGCGAAACCTATTAAGATCAGACAAGGTGATTAATAGGGAGTTCGAATTAACCTGGGAATTTGGGGAAGGATTAGTCGGATAGATAATCTTTCCTACAAACGCTAACAATTCTTTGTGCTTATTCCACCTATATGTGTTTTGCCAACTGCTAGATTAGAGTTGACACGTTCTGATAGGTGAGCTCTTCAATGAACTAGGATTTAGCATTGTAAGAGATAGAAAGAATTGGCCTTTCCGTTTCTCATAATTAAATTGTAGGAGCTACTAGATTCAATCAGAAAAGAACAACCCGAGCCCGGAGTTCCACTCATATTATCAACTTCATCATTCGTTTTTACCGATTGCTTAATTTAACTCTGATTTGCATTTATTTGATTTAGTTTCAAAAACAATTCACAACCCCCTGAGTTTCCAGTTTTCTTAGGATTTAGGATAGGAATTAGGCTTATTTATTCAAGTCCCACGGTTCGATACTTGGTTGCTTAACTTTCTATACTATAGTGACCGGGATTTTTGCAACCCGACAGACTTATTGATTTATTATTTTCTAGATTAATTTGTTTAGTTTTAGTAGATCAATTTCCTGTTTGCAAAATGGCGCCGTTGCCGGGGACTTGACTTTGTCAAGTCCTTTGCCTTGGTTGTCAATTGTTTTTGTTTTATTTAATTTGTTTTGTTTACTGTGCAGGTGTTGGTGAATGCACGGTACTCGATCTCGAGGTCCACCAAGATTCAACTTAGACTTAGAGATCAACCGTACAGCTCGAAGAGCGAGAAGAGCACTCACCTTCGCCATGGCTGCTAACGGACCAGCCAATCCCAATGCCAACGCTGAGCAGTCCACTTTGGGAAGAATAAATCGGCCGCCAGCTGCTCCTAGAAGAGGACCTGTGACTTTACCGAACCTCACAGCTGAATTAACAGCAGAATGGCAAAAGTTGAAACCAAGCCATCAGACAAACGCTGTCAGGAATCATCCAGCAGGGACCTTCTCAGGCGCAGACCCGGCTGATGCACTCGACCATGTCCACCGGTTTTTTAGTCCATCTGGATTCGTTGGGGATGTCCCAGGGGCTTGAGGAATATGCTCGGCTGTGCTTATTTCAGCACAGTCTATCAGGGGAAGCCTCGAAGTGGTTCCACCGTCTACCACCAGGTATCATCACTACTTGGGAGCTGTGACGGAGAGGTTCTATGAGAAGTATATTCCCATCTCCCGGACCAGACAGATGATCGCTGATCTGACCGCTTTCAGA
>CM041779.1:302403141-302449443 GCA_023374045.1 Limonium bicolor
ATTATTCCAAGGTCAGCGGGACATAGAGGAGTCCTGTGTCTACCTGAGTGCCTACGGATTGTAATGGATGCATTGCTTGGGGATAGCTTTGCACCATATGTATGTATAAATCTTGTAATGTGGAACCAGATGGTGGGATGTGAGCGGATGGAAGTAAGTATGGTATACTTGTATTGTATGGAATGTGGAAACCTGAGTAAAATGAATCAGAAATTGTAAGGAGGAGAATGTACGACCTTTGGCATAGCAGTAAAGAATAGAATATTGTAATCCTATAACCTTGAGCAACTTTGGGACAAAGTTTCTTAAGGGGGTAGATTGAAATACCCCAACTTAATATAGTGATTAAGATAATTCTAATCCGTATTTAGAGCCTAATAATGCTAGAGTAATATTGGTAAGGAAAAATAAATCCAAAAGAAATAAATAAACCTTAAAACGAAAACGCTAAATAAGCGTTAAATACCATAGGAGGTATGAGACCTCGGTTAGTCGTATTATATGGATTCTAAGGGTTTAATAAGACCTCAAATAATACATGGGAACGATTCCCGAAGAAAACGGATCCAAGAAATGTATTAAAACGCTAAAAGCTTTAGCGCAGTGCTTTTCGAGGAAACCCGAAAACATGACTTTAAGTGGTCAAACAGACCCGTAAAAATTATGAACCACTAATAACAATTATTAAGCATGTAAATGAAGCTTAATATCAATAACAAATAATTAGGCGAGAGAATTCCGGAAAACGGGTTCCGGTTAGTAAAAACTGTAACAACCGGGACGTAGTGGGGTGACATTGTAATAAAAGAAAACTTGTGTGTCCACTTTTGGGAATAAAAAACAAAAATTTGAGTGAGTGTGTTGTGTGATCGGTATCCCGTTCCCCTCACACTCTCTTTACTTCTCTAATATGCTAAAGGACAGCAATAAAGCAAAAGCAAATAAACACTCTCTCACCTCACTCTCTCATTTCCCTCATCTCTCTCTTCTTCCTTACCTCCCATCGATTTCTCTCCTCTTCTCCCTCCTATGCTGGGCGATTTTTGAAGCTCCAAGAAGCCTCCAATGGCTTCTTCCACTTTGACTCCATGCTTCATCTCCATGTGAGCCCCAAATGCAAAAATAAATACATATTCTTGCTCCCCTCATCATCCTCTACACTTCCCTCTTTTTAAAATTCCACAAATGATGAAGTTTCTTTCATGGGTATACCCCATTGGTGAAGAAAATAGCATCAATTGTAGCTTGGGGTTCCCTCTCTCCATCAAGGTAAAAATCTACACACGAAAACTCATGTTTCTTTCCATCTTGCTTCATAACCGATTTTTACCTCCTTGTATACTCACTCCATTTTCTCTCTCTCGTTTGAGCATAATTTCACCTCGCAATGGTGTGGATTCTCCTTCTTGAACCAAGGCTAAAGCCCCTCCTAAAACACTCCAAAGGTAACCCTAGATTTGTATTCTAAACACCCAATGAATTAGTGTTAATTTAAGGGTTAGCATTTTAATTTGCACTTATTTTGTTTACATTGGGTGATGGAATGGAGTTTGGCAACTCCATTCCCCATGTACCGACTTTGAGGCAAGAAAGGAAGAAGAAGGAAAAATGTGAAAGAAAGAAGGGAGATAAGCTCAAGGTAAGAGCCCATTCCTAATGTTAAATTCTATTGCATTAGAGTAAGGGGAATGGATTAAAACTATTTAAAGAACCCAAAACCTTGTATAGTGTTGAGAATTGTGAAGTTTGAGTATTTAAGAGCAAGTAGGAGGTTGTAGGCCTTAGAGCCAAATAATTGTATATGAGTATGTATTGTGGATTGAGGAAATATTTGGGTGGGATTTTGTATGTGTGCTGGTTAGAACCCTTGTATGGGTATGGCTAGACTAGGCATGAATTTGGTGAGACGGTGTATGTGTGGCTAAGTAAGAAAAGTAGTTGAGCTATGACAAAATTTTGTAGGAATATGTACAATTATGGCCGACTTGGTGAATGGGAGAACCAAGGTGGTGTATGGAAGTTAGTGGAGACCATTTAGTACTATGGATTGGTACTTGTAGTAGAGGCTGTGAAAGTGTAAATCTGTAGCAAGAAGTAGTATAATGCATTGGAGGAACTAGGAGAACTAGGTGTGCTTGGAGAGCTAAAGTGTGAAGTGAACCATTGTAACAGATTTTGAAAGAGCTAGATAATGGGAAGGATTGAGTGGAAGGTAATGTAATGAGATATTAGTAGTGGTATTGGTGAGTAAGAGTATTGAATGATAAGGTTAGGTTGACAATTGTAGCATTTGAGGAAAGAGCAAAATCTGTAACATTGGTGAAATGGGAACTAGTATAAGTGTTGAGATGAAATGAGAAAATATTGAGTAAGTTGTGTAAGAAGGGAGTAGCAAGTTTGGAGAATGAATTAAGGTGATTTAGAGCATCCAATGAGTGGTAACATGTGGGGAAGTATTGGTAAAGATTGGGGAAGAAATGGGTAAATAAATCAGTTGAAACAGATTTTAAAACTGAAGTACTGGGCCGGACCGGACTTGCAAGTTCGTCGAGCCCAGATTTACAAAGACGGAAACCTTCTAGAATCGACCGGACTTGCGACCGGACATGCAAGTTCGGGACCAGAAAATTCTCCGTCTGAAACCTTCTGGAATGGACGAACTTGCGACCGGACTTGCAAGTTCGGTCGGCCAGAAAATTCCCGTAATGCAAGCTATGGAATGGACCGACCTTGCGACCGGACTTGCAAGGTCGGTCGGGCTAAAATCTTCAAATACGAAACTTCTGGAAGGGACCCCGACCTCGGGACCGGACTTGCAAGGTCGGTCGGCTTGGAATTTTTACACGATGTAGCCTACTGGAATGGACCGGGACTTGCAAGGTCGGTAGCAAGTGAGTCGCGTCAAAAAAAAGTTTTAATTATATGATTAGTAATCATAATACATGTATATATGCCTATATACACATATGTATCTATATGTAGTAATACACCATTAATGAAGTAGTAATGGTAGAAAGTAAGTAAATGAGTAAGGAAGCAAGCTTAAGACGTAATAAGGAAAAGAGGGTTTTGTAACCAAGTATGAAGTAAAGGAAGGTAAGTAAACATGAGAATATCAATGAAGGAGTAAGTTAGATCAATAATAGGACCATTGATCATACTACTTATGCTGATAGGAATCCAATAGTTGATCCTCGAAGGAGCGGTAGTGCGGATAAACGGTGAAGTGATTTCTTCATGCTCTGTATCCTAACCTGGTTACCCCGATTGTGGCTTAATGTGACACAATAAGATAAAGGCACGAATTGGATTTTAATGCACGAACTGTGTTTGAACTATCCGTCTTGTTGTATTTTTTGAACACTTGTTTGTCTAATTCATGAAATGAATGAATGGAATTGGAAGCTGTGTAAGTATTGTGACTTGGGTATTGTACGTATGTATGGAAAGAAGTATGACGTACTAATTCTAACATTCTAACTCCTAACTGAGTAATGAGTAAATGGAATGAGTAGAAGTTCCGATATAGTCGGCACGCGTTGAGGATAAGGAAACACAAGAGGTGGATCCGAATCCTGGCTATAATCTTTTCCTTGGACCAATTCCTTGAATGGGTAGCATCCTGATTAGTGGGCCGCCCTAAAGCCCGGTGGGGGATGTAGTAATCCCTGCCCGGAGGTCATACCGACTAACTGGAGTAAAGTATGTAAGAAGTAAGTATTGTATGTGTATGGTCTTGACTATTGTAAGTCATTGACCGGAAGTAAAAGAGTACGAACACCCGATTAACCCGGGTGTGTAATGAAGCTAACTGGACCTTTGTATGTATTGGAGAATTGTATCTCGTATTGCGTATGTGTATATAATGAGTATGTACTGGGTATGTATATTCCGGAGGATGGTAGGTAAGTATTGGTTGACTTGTATTGTCTTCCAAGCATGTATCGCACTGTGCGTATGTATGTATACTTGTGTAGTATTGTAGTACCGTGAATGAAAGTATGTATTGTATGTAGTATGTATGTATGTATGAATGTATGTATTGCAAAAATGAATTGCATGTATTCGAACCAAATGGTCGGCGTACCCTCGCTAGTACGCGGGGTATGCGGTTATCATATTCAGCGAAAGCTGACCCCTCGGGGAACGTTTTTAGTGTGCAGGTACGGAGCGAATACGGTCAAGGTAAAGGACCGGTGGCGCGCCTCGTAATTAGAAGTATCTAGTTTGTGAGGACTGGGTAGCAGATTGATTCCTAGTAAGTGTGTATGAATTTGGGAGAAGTACGTATTGATTTGGAACCTAGAAACTCGGTATGCGTAGGGTATTATCTTGTACGGAGTTGTGAAGTATTGTATTGAATGCAGTACGGTATTGAATGGAGTAATGTATCGAATGGAGTATTGTAGTATTCAGTATGTAATGAGAGTATGTATTGTATTAAGTAGTACGGATATTCCGGTCATCAGACGATGCTGTATGTAGAAGTAGTAGCCTTGTTAGTCAGGGGTGACTAACGCATTGTATCACCCGATGTATGTAAGTATGTATCCGCTCGGTGGCTCGGGAAGCACGAGGATTGGACGGTAATGATTGAATTAATAGTAGGGGTGTTACACTTACAATCTATAATATGCATCACACTATGCATCAGCATCTCGTACTAAAATACACTACGGCACCCCGTACCGTTATCTAATCCATCCCGGTTTATTCCCCGTTGTAACTATTAATGTTTGTCGGGTTTTCGGTTTAACGCGGGATTTGGAAAAACGTCATATTTCATGCGTGATTACGTCGAGTATATTAATATACTTAACTTTAAACGTTTTATCGCATGTAATTTATACACTTTGTATATATAGTTTATCACTATATTGCATGTATAATCTTAATCATATACTATACATTTCCTTAGTATTTTCCTAAGGTTGTTTTTTCCCAGTTTAATGGAGTATATTCTTATGTAAAAATACCTTGGATTATATAAATCCTTATTATTTCATGTATACTCATAATGTTAGAATTCATATGAATGTTGTTTCTCTTTATCTTATATCATTTTAATTATCACAATATAGTTATTAAACCATATTTATTTTTCCACTCCGTAACGTATATTTATTTATATACATGTACTATGGGACTATTTATTAATTGGTAAGTCTAATAATTCATTTCTTTAATGAATATATCTTATATTATAAATATTACAAATCCACCACATAATTTATTATAGTGTTATATTATAGTTATAAATATATTATGACATTTATGTCATTAAAACAATTATAACCTATAGTTATAAATTGTTACAAATTACCAAAAATAACCCATTAAACTCTCGTTTTTTTTATTATATCCCACTAAACTTCCATAAATTACGAATCCACCCCAATTTAAATACATAGTTTCCTAGTGTCATTAAAACTATATATTATACATATATCTTTATAAAACCTTATATATAATTCCAAAAATTACCAAACTATACCAAAAGGTTATAAATATCATTTCTAACCTTACTTTCTATAAATCTCGGTTTTACACATATGTACCCATTTGTAACAATGTCATGAAATATCATATATTATACTTATATAATTCATATAAACTCCAAATTTAACCAAATAAATTCCTTAAAATTCCTAATGACCCATAGGTGTATAAAATACCATTTTATACCCCAAACTTTCGGTAATATCATGTATACCCACATGTTATGTAATTTACATTTAATACATAACTTAATATAATTGATAATTAAATTATTAAATCATCAAATCTGGTCAAAGTCTTTTGCTTGGTCAATGTTTGACTTCCAAACATCATTTTGACCCCACTTCCTCGGTAATTACATAGATTACCCCAAACTTTCCAATATTTGTAATTTCACCCCAAAAACTTTATAAAATTTTATAATTTTATTAAAATACATTTTAATCCCAATTTTCGGCTATATTCATCTATAGCCTCTAATGTTTGATTAATTACGGCTTTGACCCCTTACTTAATAGTAAGTGCATAAAATAAATTAATTAAGCTCTTAAACTTAAATAAAATGGCCTAATGACATGGCCTTATTACAACTTTGCTTATAACATAAAATTATAATAAATAGCTCAATTTATACAATAAACTCACGACCTTGCTGTAGTTATTATTTTTCACATAATGTCATAATTTGACCATTATGTTAATTAAATCACTTAAATGACTAGCTTAATTTATCTTAGTCATTTTTTCATACTTAGGTTAATATAACCCATATATTAACTCCACTCTCGGCACATAATATATATATGCTAAGAAATCATAAAAATCATAAGTTTAAGGTGTTTATACCTTGGTTTATCCTTGTAACAACTCGGAAGCTTGGAGGAAAAATCATCACATCATTTAGACATGTTTAATACACCAAAATAAGATATGGTTATACTCCAAGCATGAGCTTAACCATAAAGAACAATTAATGTAAGATTTAAGGCAAAAATCACCTTAAAAATGCAAGGAAGTTTCCAAAGGATTTCGGCCTGAATTAAACACACCACATGGTGTTAAATTCACCATATAAACATAAGAAATAGCTAGACAACAACAAGCTGCTATGGTAATAGGTTTTACCTTGGCAAAATGCCTTAAAGAATGGTATTTCCTTTAGATTTCGGCCACCCTTGCTCCAATTGGTTAACCAACTGAATGAACATGTAAATATGAAGATTATGAGTGAATAAACTCATAAAAATCAAGAGAAGAAAACCGGATGGAGGCTAGAGATGCTTAAGGTATGTTTTTACCTTATAATGCAAATTTTGGAAACCTTAGTCCCTATACTTGCTTCAGCCGAGATTGATGTTTGTTCAAGCCTTAAAACACTGAGAATGAGCCATGGAAAGTGATAGATCATGAGCTCCAAGTGTAGGTAATGAAGAGATGAAGAAAAGGAGCTAAAATATACCTTAAACCATTACCTTAGGTGCTTAAGAGATTGATTTGTCTTCCATACTCAAGAACACAGCTTGAGAGAGTTTGGAAGAGCTGATGGCTCGGCTGGAATGGGACAAGAGGCAAGAGAAGGCAAGGTAATGTCTTTAAAATGAATAAAATGTATAATAAGGAAAAGTAAATGGTGATTCACCAATTTAGGAAGATATTTAGCATTAATGCTGTGTGAGCTGTCTTCCTTCCTCCTTGCCTGCCTACTAAAAAAAGAGATTTTATGTTACTTAGTCTCACTCATGAGCCGAGGACGTATGAGCCTTTTGTCTTCAGACCGGTTTCATGAGAAGAACAGTGTGGTTTTGTATTACTCGCTCACGAGCCGAGGACGTATGAGCCTTTGTCTTCGGACCGGTGACATGAGGAGAATTCGACAAAATGTATATAGTTGTTTTGATCTTCCAAAGGACCGGGGACCAGAAAGTATAAGTGTCCATCGCGACCGGTGCCCGCGGGATCACAGTATGTGTTACTCAATATGGGACTCGAAGACTGGGATGTCTTATAGTCTTTGGACCGAGCCCATGGACAGAATGTAAAAGAGTATTTCTGATTGTTATACATGCTGGGACATGTTATGTGTGGTGTACAATATCTAGACCTTTGAGTCTGAAGGTTGTTATGTTATCCAGACCTTTGAGTCTGAAGGTTGTTATGTTATCCAGACCCTTGAGTCTGAAGGTTGTTATGTTATCCAGACCTTTGAGTCTAAAGGTGTATATCAAGTATAATTTGTTATGTAAGATTTAGGTTGTAAAAGTAATCCCGATATCCTAATTAAGTGATGCATGGGAATTTTTGGAACTTTGAGGACAAAGTTCTTTTAAGGGGGCTAGATTGAAATACCCCAAATTTAGATGTGATAATAAATTGTGTAATAATGTTATTTTAAGGCTAATTAAGTCCTTAAAAACTTTAGTGAAGAAAGAGAAACCAAAAGAAATAAGAAAATGCGTAAAAGTCACAAAATGTAAAAACACGTATTAAATTATCTTAGGAGGTATATAACCTCAAAAAGGGTCCAGAGTGGATTCCTAGGACTTAGTTACATACTAAGAACATGTGGGAAAAATTCCAGAGGAAAATGGATCAATATAGCGGGTTAAAAACGCTAACGAAGTCTTAAAGCGCGTTTTTCAAGAAACCGAAAAATGTGACTTTAAATGGTTTAATAGGCTTGTATAAATTATAGTTGACCTTATAACTATAATTATTCACTAATAAAAGTCTAGGAACCATTAACATAAAATAAAAAAAATAAATAATCCGGAAAATGACCTGGATTAACAAATAGTGTAAATTTAGGTTTTATGGGTGTTATATGCTAAATGACCACAATGCCCCTCCTCTATTTTCCAAAACTGGCGCCTCCCTTCCAGTTTACTAAGCCCACACGTTTTTCCCCACCCTCTCATTTTACTATCTTGCTTTATGTCACTAAAGGACAAAAAAATATACTACTTACTTTTATTTCCCTCTCTCTCCTATCCCACCATTCCCTTACGAATTCTTTCTTCCCCTAAAGAACTCCATTCTTCTCTTTCTCTGTTAAAATGGAGATTTTCCTCATCCTCACCCAGCCCACTCTTCCTTCCATTATTCAAGCTCTAAATCAAGTCAAAATCACAAAATAAGTACATATTCTTGCTCACCATCACTTGGAGATTCTTTTCCATCCCTCAAAGCCCCAAATGGTGAAGTTCATTTCCATGGCTGTAGCTCATTTTGAGGTATTGAGCAGCTCTTCTTGAAGCTAGAACACTTCTTGTTGTTTATAAGGTAAGAAATCTTCAAAATACCCACTCTTCTAGCCTTTCCATGTAATTTAAGTTTTCCAGATTTTTGAACTTAGTTCTCTCATGTTTCTAGCCCCGTTTTAACGATCAAGAAGGGCTGGAGTTTGCTTAACTTGTTACCAAGTACTCCATTCTCAAGTTAGAAGGTAATCCCTTCTCAAAAGTGCTTAAAACACTTCTCTTTTAATTCCAGATTTTTCGTCTAAGAATTAAGTGCATATTTAGCTCTTAATTAGTGTTCTTTGGGCATGGTCTTTAGCATTAGCAAGTAACTACCCCACTGATCTATTGCAAAACAGGAAGAAAGAAGAAGGAAGTGAAATAGTGACCTAAAAAAATTAAAGGTAATGTTCTTACCTTGGACTGAATTTTTGGTTTGTGTTGAGAGTTGAATTTACTCTGTTTTGGAGTTGTATTGTGTTGAAATTATGTAGAGTGTTTAAGTACTATTGAGAACCAAGTGATTATAGTTGAATACACTTTGGTGTTAGTAATGTGAAAGAGCCAAAATTAGTGTATGTTTAGTGTAAAACAATGTGGTGTATAAACTGTTTTTAGGTGAGCTGAAGCATTTATGTGAGGATGTTAGAATTGTAGGGAAACCCTGCCAAAATTTGTGTAGAAATTAAGAGTTTAGGTGTGTTTGTACGAAGAATTGACCTAGGTTTATCTAGGTGTAATTAGAGATCAAATAGGTAAAATGCTTACCTTAGAACTAGCTTGAAAGTGGGTTATGTTGTTAGTTTAAAACTTGGAGTGAAAATGATGATAATGGCTTATAAATAATGCATTAGTTGGGAACCAATTAAGAGAATGAGAGTGTGAGCAAACATCTGTAACTATATAACTTAGGAAAACTAAGTTATAAGTGTTAGGAATAAGAGTGGAAATTTTTGTAATAAAACCAAGGTTGAGTGACAAGTTTAGTCAATGGATTAAGGAGATTGGGAGTGTGATTAGGGTGTTAAAACATGTTAGGAAACATGTGGGAAGACTAGGAAAGAAATGGGCATGAAACAAGGTTGGGAAAGCTGATTAAAACTGTCAAATTTATCAATTCTGGAGCTTGGTCCGGGACCTAGGTCCAGTACAAGGTCCCGGACCATATGTCAAAATGTGTCGTGAGTTTGAAAATTGCCTGGTCCGGGACTTTACTCCAGTACAAGGACCCGGACCAAGGCTAAAATTCACCCAAGAGTTATGTGACAGTGTGGTCTGGGACTTAAGATCCGGACCATGTCCCAGACCAACACAGAAATGTTATAAAATGTGTATAAATGAGCTTAAATGATGGGGGATTGAATGGTAATGATATTTTAAGGCTGTTAGGACTTGATTAATGTCATTTAAAGGTCATTAGAAGTATGAACAAGTGTGAGATAGAATGTGGAGTTAAGAATTATACGTTAATGTTAATGACAACATTAGGAATTATGACTACAAGTGTGAACCAATAAGAAACCTTGAGGTAAGGTGGGTGATACTTTAGAGGTTAACGATATGTAAGAAACAACAAGCAAACGTCGTAGGTAATAACAAGTAGTCGAAGTTAATAAAGAAATTAACTGTTCGACTGAATGAATTATAGGAGTGGGAACTAGTCAAAATGGTAGCCGGGACTAAGAGGTCGTCGTGTTAGGCTAGCCATCATCAAGGTGGCAGGTATGGTTTCCTTGTAACCTGTGTCCTACCGGGTTACACCGGCTTGTATGCCACCCTGTTTTTCTGTATGATTGCCACCTTGCAATATAAAACATGAAATGAGTTTACAGTAATTCAATTATGTGGCGAATTTAGTTCCGATACCGTTTAACCTCAAATATGTGTAAATTGTAGCTAACCAACTATAGGATCACATAAGAGATCGGTATTCGGATTTAACGTCCCAACCTACGGGAACATTCTAACTACGGCTATCCGTGTGTTAGGTGTGTACTGTTGTTGTGTGTAGATGTGTTTACCCCCTTTGAGAATGTCGCTATGTAACGATTGTTGTTATGTTCATGTATGTCGGATGGTATCTTACCTCCCCTGTGTGTCTAACCGAACTTGACTAGCAATAATGTAACTTGTTGTGATAAGCCCCATGGAGGGAGCTTCTAACCAATGTATAATTTGGGGGGGTGAGGAATCTGGGAGTCCCGGTCACGCGTGTGTGTGGGAGTTGAAATCTACGTCTGATTCAACTCCCTCTTTGTACGATTGTTTTCCTTCTTGGAATTCAATCTCCCACGAGCCTATAGCTGGCTTTCCTACCTTGACTATTGTTTGGGGCTAGGGGGATTTGTGTACGGTGTGGTTGGATCCTCTAGATCCGACACACCTTGTGTAAGTTAGTCGTTCGACAAACAGAACGACAATGTGTTATGTATTGAGTTCGATATGAGGACCGATCTTCCTATAGGCTTTATAAATGTTGACTAACTTTTGTTTTGGTTCGAATACTCACGTGATTCGTCCCTGAGTTATGTGGTATGTGTGTGGTTATGAGGTGGAAGTATTATGTTCATATATGTTGATCTTGAAATCAAGTTTCCTATCATTATGAGAAGTATTGTGTAAAGCCCGGCAAAAGGGATAAGTGTTGACTAATAATAATGAGGCTTTTGAGGTAAGAACCCTCATGTCATACGAATAAGATAATGTTGTCAAATGGACATTAATGTGTTATAATTGTTGATTGTACTTCATTGCTCAAAAACTTGTTGTATATGAACGTAATGTGTGTTTATAGTATTTCATGCATGATCCAAATAAAATCAATCGCATGCTCACACGACAATTAGTTGTGCGTGGCCCGGTAGTATGCGGGCTGCACGATTACCATACTAGCAAAGGTGCTGAGCCCCTTTGGGGCCATCCATTAAATTTCAGGTACAATGGAGCTGGTAGCCGTTCGAGAGTAGGATGGGGTAGCTGTTATGCATGGGTAGTTAATCAACCTTTTAAGCACTTGTAGCTGTTAATAATGTAAGACCGAAAGTGTTGTCGATAATGGATTGTAATAGACTCGGTACAGTTTGAATTGTAAATGTATTTGTTTCAGTTTAGAAAAGGTTTGGTAATGTAAAGTTTAAGTGCTTGGTAATCTTGTCCATCAGACCGGTACATTGTGTATGTATTAGCCTTGTTAGCCACGTGGGTGGCTAACGACGCGTAACACCCATTGATTAAGTCAAGTGTTATGTATAGTATCCGCTACTAATGGTTGTTAAGTGAGGTGTTTATAGTTGGGGTGTTACACCTGCAAACTTCCTTTGAATACCTATTCGACATCCGAGACTGTGATGACTCGAACTAACATTTGACACTTCTAACTAAATTGGTTATTGATGGTCGAGATGAAATCCAGTGGTACTTGTGGAGGATGATTTTTCAGTATGAGGGGGTGTATGCAAATATGGTCTGATTGAAAAGCCAAGATCCTAGAGATATGCCATTCTGTGGAGGGTAAAACCCGTTATTCTGGCATCCCTCAAATACCTACTAAATCGTCCGTCTTTCCCAGAAAGCATAAAGGGGAGTGCAAGTGTGCACTACACCCGCTCTCGATGGGCTCCACGCGGAATTATGCCTTAAGGGTGGAAATTGACTAGAGTCACCACCTAGTATAGCCTAAGGAACTAGGAAGGGAGGAGAAGGGTTCTAAGAACCGTTAATTGACTCTAAGATTGTTGCCTAGGGATAAGACTTATCTGGTCATTTCAGAGATTCTGTGTGGTTCGCACTGGGTTACACCCCTTAGAAGTGGCAACGACCACGACTTCAGATTGGTGCCCGAGGAAACCTCGGTCTCCAATTGTTGGAATTCCCTTCTTTCAAAACCTTATCAGAGAGATTCATTTAAAAGCCAAGGATAGGATTAGGACGGGAAGAGAGAAAGAAAGTGGATGAGGCGAGCTTTTCTGCCAAGCTAATGCCAAATGAAAATGAGTTATGAGTTGCTTAAATGCAGAGTGGAAAATCTGGGAAATGTGTAGGGATTGAGTGAATGAAGAAGACCTAAAGTCTAGAGGTTTGAGGGTTCCACATGAGTTGAAAGAGATTTGAATGCTTTAATAAGTGTGAGTACCACCTCTGAGTGGGAAAAGGGGTTTTTTTATTGGAATGGGGTCGCACCCTAGATGGGCTGCCTACGTACTCAACTCCCTGTTGAGATTAGACCTTACGTAGTTCACGTGTCTTTTGGTTTTGAAAGTTTTGACGTTTGTGGAGTTTGAAAATATTTGAGGTGTTTGAGATTTAGAAGGGTTTGGAGTTTCGAGAAGTTACGGGTTTGGGATGTTGGTCTGTGAGACGCTCGGGTCTGTGAGACGTTTGAAACCTTGGAATGTTGAAGTCTGTGAGACGCTTGGGTCTGTGAGACACTTGGGTCTGTGAGACACTCGGGTCTGTGAGACACTCCGGTCTATGAGGAAATTGAATCATTAGAATGACAAAGTCTGTGAGACGCTCGGGTCTGTGAGACATTCAAAGTGTAGGGGGAATTGGAATGGAATTGAAATTGAATTGGAGTTGAAAGAATTTTGATTTGAATTGGAATCGAAGTTGAATTGAAATTGGGTTGATTTTTTTATAGGAATTAGATTAGAATTGAAGTTGAATTGAAATTGGATTGATTTTGAAATTGAACTCAAATGAATTTAGAATCGAATCTGAATGAATTTGGAATCGAATCTGAATGAAAATGGAATTGAGTTTGAATGAATTTGGAATTGAGTTGAAGTTAGAATGAATTTTGAATTGAGATGAATATAGATTTGAATTTGAATTGAAATGAATATATATTTAAATTTGAATCGAGATGAATTTTGAATTGAATTTTAAAATCGAATTAAGAATTGAAACGAGTTTTAATCGAATTGGAATTGAAAGAAAATTGGAATAAATTGGAGTTGAATGAATTTTTCGATTTGATTTGACTTTTGTTCTGAAATTAAAATAATGTTGATTTGATTTTGGAATGCAATTGAAATTAAATTGGAATTGAGATTGAATCGAATTTTGGATTGGGTTTGAATTGGATTTTTATTGATTGACACGAATCATTGATGTGGGTTTTATTCTCACAATTATGGATTGTTTGGAAATTTTTATACAGGAAGGGCATTCCCTACCGACCAGACTCTACGACCCGTTTGAGTGAGGAACATCCCCGAACCTAGAAGTTTTTCTAAAATGGGATGACCTATGGGCTAATTAGGGCTTCCTATGTCCTTGGGCCTCAAAATTGGGCTAGGCCCAACAATTGTCAAGCTAAACTATACAACATATAATGCAGATAAATAATCATGAACTAAAATGTGATGAGTGAATAAAACATGAAGTTAAATTACAAAGTCTCGAGTATATACAATGGTTGCTTTTCTAATTTTTTATCCCTAAATTTGAATTAACATTTGGTTCCTAAAATGTGGTTGCTAATTAAACCTATTAGGTCGTTTTCTAAGTTGTTTTGCAGCCAGATTTAAGAGTACAAACATAAGGAAACAAAACCCAAGGATCGCTGGACATGGCATACTTACCGCCTTTTGAAAATTAAACCTAAAGATTAACCCAATTCAATCCCTTTTGTCTGGTTAAAAAAAATTATCTAGCAAAAATATAGCTACCGCAATGTGTGATCGGGGCAGTAAAACAAATTTCTAGATCAATAATCGATATATAGAGCAAAATAACGCCCATATCATAATCAAAACCGAACTAAAACTACGCCCATGAAAGCGAAACTCACGTAGAAACCAGATATGGTGTTAAACTTCTAGGAATTGGGTTTGCTTTATATACATACAGACCTATATCTAATACTCTAAGGACGACATGAATAACATCAACAGTATTATTACATCAACTAACATGATATTAACCGATTGCAGAAATTTACCATCAAAACACAAAAGATCAAAAATGGATTTGGGTTCAAGATGAGTACCAATAGATGAAAACTAAGGATTTCCGTGCAAAATATTAAAAACACCAAAGACAGAAGAAGTCAAACTCAAGTGGGAACTGCTTCTTGTAGTTAATCCCGCCAATTGATAAGTGAAGGTAAAGAGGTAAGAAAAATTGGAGGGTTAAGATTCACTCCTGCAAGTTGCAGATATCACCATTTCTTATTGGAGACTGTCGTGACTCCCTGAATCAAACTCTTGCATCAACAAATGCACACAGATCTATAGGAAAGGGATATACCATACGGATAGGAACAAGAAAATGTGAACATAGAAGAAATAACCCAGTCTCTCAAATCAACGACACGAACTCTTGCGGGGTGAATGCTCAAAATACTTCCAAATGGTTTACACATGAATATTAGACCATCTTAGGTGAAGAGGAAAGGTAAAACAGAGAAATATGGCCATCCTCTTCTTAATGACTGAGTAAAGGCGAACAAAGTAAAGAGCATAGACTCAACAACGCTTCAGTTTCTTATATCCATATCAGTGACAAGAGTTTGCAGGGCAACAGGGGAAAACTTCAGGTCCATACTGGACTAAGTCGAAGCGGAAACAAAATCCAACCGGCAGTGCAGAAAAGTTTCATAACCGAAGTAAAGAACAACTTACATCTTTCTGTTCAAACAAAAGCATGAAAGGAAATATGTACAACGAAGAATATTCAACAGATTGCTTGCATTACGTGTCCAAACAGCCCTACAAATCCGGAGACCCATGTTGGATTCAGTGTTCACCTAACTTGATACATACTAGAAGAGAAATGCCAGGACACATCAGATGGATTTACATAGTCAAAACTGAGGAGAAGGAAAGGAGAAATCGGCGCCAATCTTCAGGATAAGTCCTTAGGCATGATTTCCTTCCTCGCAGGCCATCGCCATTCAGGGTTGAAGGGTTCATTTGGCTAAACAAATAAAGATATAGAGAATACGAAAGACAAAAAAAATGAACAAAATAAAGGTAGAGGGCTCGACATTAGCACCAGATTCATTTTTGGCAAAGCCGATGGGTTTTGACCCCCTTGGTGTTGAGTTCGTTTGGCAATATATAAAAAAGAAAGTAGTGAATCGAACTAACTGAAGATATAGCACGTTTCGAAATTATGCTAAAACAAAATTAACTTCTGCTAGCAATTGACGTGCATAGCAAGAACGTAAGTCTCAAGTACTGAAACGATGAGAAATGAAACAATTTACCGATTCGGTTTGCTTGGTGGATGAGGTCAACGAGAACAAATATAATAAATAGAAGAACAAAGAAAAACAGGTTCAAATAACGAACCGAAGTTTGCGGTGGGAAATTAACCTACGATGCCCAGATGATGGTGTTTGCATTTTCGAGCTCCCGATGTTGGCAAAAGAAGACATGATGCGAAGATATTAGGAAGATTCAGAGGGTTCTTCTTTAGAGAGGATTTTGTTTGTGAGTGTTGTCTTCTGCTAGTGTTATTGATGGTGTTTTCAGGAAGAAGGAGATGAGTTTTTGTGGTGGCTTGCGAAAGAAGGAGAAACTCCGGTATGGTACTCTCGGGATTTCAAGGAGGAAGACAAGGACAGAAAAAACGTGTTGTATTTTGGGTCTGTCGGTGTTGGTTCCTTCTTTTGTTCTAGAAGCGGAAGAGGGAACGGGTGATAATTGAGGAGGATATGAGCATGGCTTCAATTGTACAGGGGAGGAAAGCGTCTTCTGGGTTTAACAATAATCGATCTTCTTCTAGAAGATGACCATGAAGAGAAAAACATGGTTGATGTTTGATGGTCCTCTCTTCTGTCCAGGTTTTGGGGATTGGTGTTATAAGACAAAGGTGAGGTGGCAGTGGACTAGGGTTTACTAAACTGAGTCGGGCTATGTGCATGGGCAGGTGAAGCAAGGTGACCGATTTGGGCTTCGTACCAATGGGCTACGACTTGAATTTGTTATTTGGTTTGGCCAAGGGGAAGAAAACGAATATAAGGCATGAGGCATCCAACTCACACATGGATTCAAACCTAAGACCCTTGGGGGTCTTCCACACTCACAACAATCAACTCAAATAAATAATCAAATGGAGACAAGAACATATAAATGATAAATATAGTATATAATAAATGTACATGAAATGATGAAAATAATTCTAAAATAATAATGATGAAGTCAAAATAAAAACAAACACGATAAGTAAAATAACAACAAAATAACCATAAAATAAGTTTAAAAGGTAATAAAATAGGAACAATATAATAATGAAAAAATAAACAAGAAAAGATAAATAGAATAAAGTAAACTAGAAATGGTATAATTAGTGAATTGACAAGAAGGGACGGGTTTGAAACCGGATGTTCTGAAAATTGATTTAGGAAAATTTGACATAAAATGACATTTTCATTCTAGTATGCACATGAATAAGTTTTGAAAAGAAAGGCGACGACCCTCTTATTTTTTTATTTGTCTGAATTTTTTTTATGGGGTGAGAATTTTGGTGTCTACAGATGGCCCCCCTTGATTCAATTTTGCAAGCCCTTGCAGAATTGGATCAAGGTTGAGGGTGCCTAAAATTCTCACTAAGGCTTTGTGGGCACTGGGATGCGACCGTGAGGAATATAATGTATGAATGTGACAGGAAGTGATATGATAACTGAATGTACGAGGACTTATTACGAGCCTTAACTGGACCTCTTGACATCCAGTCCTAGGACTTATGACGAGCCTAGAATGATAACAATAGATTTGTTTGGGGTGCACGAGGACTTAGGAGAGCCTCAACTGGACCTCTTGACATCCAGTCCTAGGGCTTATGACGAGCCTAGAATGCAAACAAAAGTACGAGGACTTAGGAGAGCCTCAACTAGACCTCTTGATATCTAGCTATTCGACTTATGACGAGCCTATGATGCTTTGAATGAGTGACGTACTAGTAGTGTAATAGCTGCCTAGCAGGTGGGTGTGAAACGATCTTGCAGTAGTAGCGTAATAGCTGCCTAATTAAGGAAAAACGGCGGGACCACACTAGTAGCGTAATAGCTGCCTAGCGGTTATGAAGTGAACGATCTCGCACTAGTAGCGTAATAGCTGCCTAGTGGAGGAAAAAAGGTGGGACCGCACTAGTAGCGCAATAGCTGCCCAGCGGGTGTAAAACGGTAGTGCGACCGCACTAGTAGCGCAATAACTGTCTAGTGGGTGTAAAACAATAATGCGACCGCACTAGTAGCGCAATAGCTGCCTAGCGGGTGTAAAACGAAAATGCGACCGCACTAGTAGCGCAATAGCTGCCTAGCGGGTGTAAAGCGAAAATGTGACCGCACCAGTAGTGCAATAGCTGCCTGGCAGGTGTAAAACGAAAATGCGACCGCACCAGTAGCGCAATAGCTGTCTGACGGGTGGAAAACAAAAATGCGACCGCACCAGTAGCGCAATAGCTGTCTGGCGGGTGTAAAACAAAAATGTGACTGCACTAGTAGCGCAATAGCTGCCTAGCGGATGTAAAACAAAAGTGCGATCGCACTAGTAGCGCAATAGCTGCCTAACGGGTGTAGAACGAAAAAGCGACCACACTAGTAGCGCAATAGATGCCTAGCGGGTTATGAATTGGACGATCTCACACTAGTAGCGTAATAGCTGCCTAGTGAAGGAAAAAGAGCGGGACCGCACAAGTAGCGTAATAGCTGCCTAGCGGGTTATGAAGTGAACGATCTCACACTAGTAGCGTAATAGATGCCCAGTGGAGGAAAAACGACGGGACCGCACTAGTAACGTAATGACTGCCTAGTAGGGTTGTGAGTATGCATTAGATTGTGAACGAACTTTGTGGGTATATGCAAATGATATGCGATGTGAGGTGTTAAAAAATAAATGTATTAATTGAATCAAACTCTCTGTTTGTGGATATAGATTTTTTGTGTGAGCTGATGGCTCCAGAGTTGTTTCAAAGCTTTAGGATGGCTCCGGCATGGCTTCAAAGATCTGAGATGGCTCTAGCATGCGTTGGTGGCTCCGGTATGCACTGATGGCTCTGGATCACGTATTGATGGCTCCGGGTTACGTTGATAGCTCCGGCACGTATTGATGGCTCCGGGTTACGTTGGTGGTTCCGGCACGTATTGATGGCTCCAGGTTACGTTGATGGCTCTGACATGTATTGATGGCTCCAGTGTGGCCAACGGTCCCGGGGTGGTTGGTGGGTTTGATATGGTTGGTGATTTTGTAGCATTTGGTGGGCTTTGATTTTCCCAGGGTGGTTTGATGGCTCCGATGATGGATTTATTGTTGTTTGACGGGATTTATTGTGGACTTTGTAGTGAATGAATGGTTTTCAATGTGTGAATGACGAAACAAAGTTGCATGACTTTATTGGTAGTTCCCATCATGGTTGAATGATTTCCATGGATGGCTCGGGATGACCTTGTGCCGATTGAGCATGACAACGCTTTGGTTGGTTCACTTCATTGACACCGCGGGGAAAATGGAAGTTTTCGCCTTTAATGTGGTCGCACTCTGAACGGGCTACCTACGTACTCAATTTCGTATTGAGATCAGACCATACGCAGTTCGATACTCTGTAAGCGTGTAACACCCCAACATACAACAACATACTTAACATTAAACTGCAGCGGAAAATACACGTCATCACATAACTTAACTCATCGGTGTTACATGTCGTTAACCACCCACGTGGCTAACAAGGCTAACATTTACACAACTGTATCGGTCTGATGGACTAGATTCCTGAGCAACTACACATTACTGTCTCCTTCATCAACACCAACATTCATTATACAAATACCTTCCAACTGTACCGAGTATTTACAACTAATGCCGAGAACAATTTCGGTCTTACTACACCTACAGGTTACAAGTGATTACATCAATTACCCGTACGCAACAACTACCCCTCCTACTCTCGAACGGCTCCAGCTCCTTACCTGAAACAGAAAAAGGAAAGAAAGGGTGGCCCCCAGGGGCTCAGCACCTTTGCTGGTATGGTAATCCCGCAGCCCACATGCTACCGGGCCACGCACAACTATTTGTCGTCTTAGCATGCAGTTGATTACATTAAAATCAAGCATGTGAAACATAAAATCACAACATGATACATTTCACCCCAATGGGCTTAACAAATACAACTCATTTACACGTAACCAATCATCCTTTGAGTTCTTCAACCCTATAGTATTTCTCCTCTAACGGAGCTATTACCTTAATAGACGACATTTACCCACTATTGGGTTTCCACAAAACGTCTCTTTTACATACTAGGAATCATATCCATGATCCTCATATTTCACTTCTAATCACATATAACATCACATCGCAATAACTTTGCAACATATCAACAACATACATAACGGGTACGGATCTCTTAGGAACCGGCCCACACATAGTTAACACACTGGTGAGCCTAGGGAAGATATCACCCCCATGTTAAGCTCTTATAACAATACTCATTACCGCCCTAATAGTCGGACGAGTAACTTTCCTAAAGATGGATCGGATTTAGTGACCCGAACTCACCACACAAACACATGTTCCCCCTAAACCGATCGTAAGTCAGAATAGCTAAGCTTTGGGATAAGCTAATGGGAGATCATAACCCGTGAGGGAAACAACCATAACAGAGAGAATGGTAAAGCTAAAAAGGATACCCACTCCCAAACAACGCGCGACCGGCCAAACCGGATTCCTCACTACTGTTAGTACATACTTACTTTTAATTTTTCGTTAGAACTCCACTACGGAGTCTATCGTACTTACACACCATACAGTGTTACTCTTGGGTTAAACATACAAGGGAGTCCTTACATTCACATACACATACCACACATTTAACTCACGCATAGCCGTGGTTAGAACGCCCCACGGTTTGGTCGTTTAATCCGAATACCAAACTCTCCTGTGATCCTAGACTCAGTTAGCTAAGGTTTAACACTTTCGAGGTTGGATGGTATCGGAACTAAACGCCACATATATGAATTACTGTAAACTCATTACATGTTTTATCTTACAACGTGGCAAACATACAGAAAAACCATTGGCATACAACAGCCGGTGTAATCCGGTAGGCCACAGGTTTTTGCAAGAAAAACCAATACCTGTCACCGGAGTCCCTTTATCATGTCCATTTCTGTTCCTCGAGCAATTCTCGAACCAACTGACAACATCACATGTACTTTTGTTAACATCGGGTGCATGTTTGTTTAAAGTCTAATGCTCATAACTTCCCTCGTTTTCTAGTTAAAACAACTTGACATTTTAACTTGTTTTACTTTCACATTTTATTACAACTTTCCACCCACTTGGTTGTCTTTATATCACATCTAACATGTCCTTATAACACTCCTACATGACCTACATAACTCTATAACATCACCTCTACTTATCCCCATCATTTAGTCATCTTAATAACCTAGAACCAAATTTATAAAGTGGTCGGGACTTAGTCCCTAACTTAGGTCCCGGACCTACACTTGGCAATCTTCTCGTCTCTTTTAATGGGGTGTCCGGGACTTCAGACAGGTCCTAAGTCCTGGACCAGTCTAGGCAACAAACTCTCGGGTGATTTAAGAGGGGTGGGTCTTTCATACAATCCTAGTCCCGGACCAATTCAAGCAACACCACGGGGATAAATAAGGGTTGTCCGGGTCTTGTACAAGACCCCAAGTCCCGGCCTAAAACCTGTAGAACTCTCGGCCTATTTTCACCCCTGGTCCGGGACAGACCCATGACTTGTCCCGGACCCAACCTACAGAATCGACGTACGCAATTTTTAAGTCCTGCTACGTAAGTTCTTTAACCCATCTATGTATAAACTTCCCAGTACACCTTATACTCAAAACTTCACCAAATATACACCACATAACAAACATAGTGCACAATTTAAATTGCATAGCACTTAGGCTCTTAAAATGCATACTTAAACACTGAATTTCCCACAATATATTTGCCTTTGACCTGCAAATACACACACAATACGTATGTCCTTTACTAGTCTCTTTGAGAACATTTTCTAAGTCATTTACCATTGGCTCTTTAGGTAGTTTCATAGACAATAAGTTCATTTCCAAAGGAATTCAAGCTATTTTTGGTTAGCATAATTACCTCCTTTCCTCACAATTCTTTCTTGTTTCAGAAATCGGTAAGGATATTTTGCTTGCTTGTCAACTTAGAACTTGAAGAGAGTTTGGAAACGTGTCAAGAGAGGACTCCACCCAGTCCTTGAAAGGTTGGAATGAAGCTAGAACAAGGCAACGTAAGAACATTTAAGGCAAATTTTCGAACAACATAAAACATGGAGGAAACATCATTTTTCTTTGAGTTTCCTTACCTTGAAGCAAAGGACCAATAATACGTGAAAAGATGAGCTCAAGCTCCTTCCATGGAGATTCCTCTTGGCACCAAAATGGAGCTCTTGAAGATTTGAAAGGACTAGGTCGAAGAGCTTGACGAGACTAGAGATCGGTGGTCTTAGTTTTTAATTTGGACAAGTGAGCTAGAAGTTACAAGGATTTGAAGTGGTGTTGGTGTGCTGGTTCATCGTGAAAGAGAGCAAAGGGGATAGTCTACGTGAACAGCAAGAGGAAATGAAGAGGATTCACTGATTGCAAATGCTTTGAAGATATTGTTACTAAAGCAATAGTGCTTTAAAGTAGTATAGTATTATTATTCTTCCTTCACTTATTTGATTGCAGGTGTGGTGACTCACCTTACAAAACCGGCCCCCATTATTACTTAGGGTGTTTTGGTCTTGTTAACATTTAATACTTAATATAACTATGTTACAAACTAGCTTATAAGTCACTATTCATACAACAAGGCACATAACTGTGAAATTTTTGGTTTCCCATTGATTTAAACTTCCAAATGTGATACTAAGTAGTACCATATTAATTAAAGAGTAATGATGGACATTTAGCCATTCAAACCCATTTACAAGACAATTTTTTTCAAAAATGGCTTTAAGACTCCTTAAAGCACATTTTGTGTTTTAACTTGTTCCAAGCTCGGTTTTCTTTGATAATTGATTTAATAGGCTCATTAATATATAATAAGGTCTTGGTAAGTTCATCAAGCCTTAATCAAAATTATCCCAAGCTTAGAGCATACTTTGTCCTTATTGCCTTTTAGGCAATTAATTGTATTTACTATTTATTAAATTGTTTACTAATGTTTCGGAGACTCTTTTTAGTCTTAATAATTTATTATTTAATGTTTAAACAACTTATTAAGGTTTGGGGTATTTCAATCTACCCCCCTTAAAAGAACTTCGTCCCGAAGTTCACACTTCCCACATATCATTGGGTTAGAATACGGGAATTACTTGTATAATAAAACACTTCCATAACCAAACATACTTTACATCACAGTCCCGGACTTACGGTCCGAGTAACATATCCACATCCATACATAACATAACATACTTACATAGTAACCTCGGACTTAATGGTCCGGGTACCTTAACAACATTTGCACATACATAACAACCCTTAGACTCTCTCGTCTGGGCAACATAACAACATTTAGACCCATAGGTCCTGATAACATAACACTTCGGACTTAACCACGTTAGGACTCAAGGTCCAATTATAATTTTTTTTCCTTACACATTCCACACACATGTCTTAGCATGTACAGCAACTAAAATTTCTTTTACATACATGTGCTCCCGCAGAACCCGGTCGCGATGGACACATATTGTCCCCGTTCCTTTGGGATCAAACAATCACTTAAATTTAAAATTTCTTATGAGATTAAGTAAGAGAACTTAGCTATGTAAGGTATCTATCGACGTTTTATAAATACCGGTTCAAAACCTTTTGAAAACACATACAACTCCAAGTCCAACTTATGCTCTTTATTCCCTTTTTTTCCAGCGTGGTTATTTGTGACCACTTGTAGGGAGCTTCAAGAATCATCCAACCCTGATGTGATCAGCATCAATGTTGAACTATCCTTCCACCCCAATTTGTGTTCGGCTTCCCTTGATCGCATGCAAATCAAGTTCCACCTCCCACTTCATTTTCAAACAGCAACTAATTCAAACATGTATCATTTTCTATCTTTAATCCTTCTAGTCATAAACATACATCTCCAAGGATAGAACTCCGTCTATCAGTCATCTCCATTCACTTTAATCCAGTTACCTAGGGAATCCTATTCTCACTAGGTTCTATGTCGGTTTCATACCCTTTCATAGATCACTTATTGTACATATACATATATTTTATCAAAATACAACACACACGTTTAACATTTAGTATCATATGAACATATACTGTCGGGGTTTTAGTTCCCCCGGGAGTTTCTTTACTCCACACTTGTACTCTCACACACAACTGTTGCCAAATGAACACATTCATCACAATGGTATTCCATCTTCTGTGCGTAATTACCACAATTAAACCATGAATGAATGTGTATGTTTATGTAACACACACACCACTCATCAAAACAAATTATTTTGTGCTATGCACACCATAGTTCACGTTCACTTGTACGGTAATAGACACTAAGTGGTTTTGCGCTCTACCCCCCTTAAAAGGGATTACGCCCACGTAATCAATCACTTACTCACTGTGCTATAACATTCCACCGTCGTGAAGTGTTTAATCTCCACACGGTTTATTATACAATGTATTCTGGTTTGAGGATCTTAGCCATATTGGCGGTTTAGTCCCTAACCAAGAGTTCTCTTTAGAGTTTATTTAATTCATAACCAGTTTCGATTCTGGCCTGTGAAACTTCTAGGCGTTACTAACTAGCCATTCACTCATATTCACAACGCACATCCAACACTTGGATCGCTGGCTCACTAGTTTCTGCTATGCGATTCCTGGTAATTTAGAACTTAGTTGTTCATACATTATTTCTACTGTATTGTACATTCTCTATTATCACCCTTATCTAGGTAATAACGGTTTCTCAACCGACGCGTGGTATTTCTTACCATGAGCGAACTCGGTGAGTTTCAACTTTCTATGCATTTCCATGATGACTTATTGTATTCCACCATGATTTGCTGATTTCTTCCGACTCACTATCGGTTGAATTTGAGCTACTACCTAATGTGTAGTACTTTCAGTCATTTCCAACAACTTTGGTACATTCCATACCAATATTTAACACACTGTGTAACTATAGTCACTTATTGTGAATCAAGTATCCTTCATTGATACGACCTTGCATTTCCTATGCTTCGGTCTTTATCGTGTTATAATTCTCTTTATACTTCTACCACAATTGACATTTCCCGAATTTCTAGCTATCCCACTCGATCATTACTGCACAAGAGCAATACCAAAACGCTCAGTTATACAGAGTGCAGAGGCGTAAACTCTTGACAGTAAATCTCTTATGCGATTGCAAGGGATTTACACTGTATTCCTTATCACATAGTATCAAGTACTGGCTTGTTTCCAGTCTGTATGTCATCACTTATCTTACGTGTTCACTGTGTCTAACTCATAACTGTGCTTGTTGGCCATTTTATTATTTAACAATACCCATGCAACGGTCGCTTACTGCGCATCGGCGGTTACTCACTGTATAACATCAATTCACACTGCATCAGCTATTATATTAGCTTTCGCCATTACACTGTATTTCCCATTTATTTGGCTGATTACTGGTACTCTATTCTTTGGGTCTTTCTGCTTCTTGAGCGTTGCTCATTACACATTTAGCATCCTACCCTATGGTGGTTGCCATTAGACTTATTACTCCTCCGTCTCCACAACTGGTACGAACACTCCTTTTCGTACTTTTCCTACTCACATCATTCCTGGATATTAACAATATGGTCAACCCTTAACATATTCTCTAGACATATTCCTACTCATTACTACCGTTCTGGCGGTTTCACAACACTAAGAGGTGTCCCCACTCTTTAAGTAGTGGTTCGTTATCCGCTTTCATTACTTATATAACATATAACTTTCGTAGTCAACAAAATTCACTTATGACATTTTATTTGTGGCTTATAAGCCTTATTGCCTCGAGCTCCGCTCATTATAGGCTGTTCACATTCATTTCCTTTTCCGAACAATGTTACACGGTTTACAGGTTGTATTGGGCTCCATGACAAGGTCGTTATTCCTTTCATGGGATGTCCCTTCAAGGATGTCAGAGTTCCTCCTGACGCCTTAAGATTAAACTGGGTGTTAGTTTCGACCCTTGCGTTTCCGTCACGTTATTCGTTCAACCACTGTTGATCCAAACACCCCCTTTCAGGATAGCTCCTGGGTGTTACTAGGTTATGCCATTACATCTGGCTTTCCATTATGAGTACATTTAATTAACTGCTTTCCTTGCGTTCTTGACTGGGTTTATATTCTTTTTAGGAGATTGATATCTCTAGTGATCATCTCGGAGTCTCATCCCGGTCATTGCACATTCATTCCTCAGGTTTTTTTTTTAGACATATTCCATGTCCTTATTTTACCAACTAGTGCACTTCGCACTTGTTCACCTTAGACATTTAAAATAAATTCACTGATTCTTGTAGTCTTATTGACCTTACTGGTTTCTTTACTTCTACCATTCTTGGTAATTTTTACTTTGTCTGACTTTTACTTCGGTCCGTAGTATGGAGTCGACTACTTCCCGTGTTCCAGACTCCACTTGTATACATATGTGGGGTATCCTGTTGATACATTGCTACTTACCCGGTTAACCTATAAGAAGGTCTGCCAGGCCCACAAGCTCCTAACGGAGTGCGGTCGTCCCACAATTCAGTTGGTACACTCGTAGTGTCCGTCACACGCCTAGGTGAAGTATTCTGTTGTCAACTCCCTTATATTATCCTGTGATAATATGCATTCCGTCACTCGGGTTGTTACCCTTGGGTTTACCGGTTTCCATCCGGTTATTTAAAAGTCACTGGGTATAACTTACCTACCATGTGGCACTGAGGCTGGTGTAGGTCTTCTAGTTCGGTTTCAAAGAAAGTTGGAAATAAATTGGGTTTGAAAGAAAATTTGGTTTGGAAAAGGTTTTGAAAATGAACTTAAGTCTAAAAGATTAACTCTCATGGTTTCGCAACATTTCCTCACTTTAACCCAGTCTAGCTTCTTGCTGACTGGTGTACTTCCAATTACAGAGGTTAGGCTGCTAAGCCCTTCCACAACTATGTGATCTCACTTAACTTCACGGTACCTTACTAAGTACCTGTAGTTGTTTAAAGTTTCTCGTACAGCCTTGCTATAGCAGCACTTGCCATGGCAAGTGCGCCATGCTAACTGGCTACTGGTCCATAAACATGGTTGCGGTATTGTTTCCGCTTACTCTGACATTAGTGGCCTTGCTGGCCCTTACTTGATCTCACAGTCTTAACAATAAATCCTCTGGGTTTTTCTCACTATTTTCACATGGTGACCATTAACTAGGGTGTTTCCCCTTCTGGGAGACCCCTTTTACTTAGTATTACATCCTCCTCATACTACGTTGTAGTTCCTTATTCGGTCGGTATACTGTTGGTGTATTAGTTAACATTGTAGTCCCGTAGACACTTGTCTCGGGTTTCATTTTCTCACTTCTTGCCTGTTGCACGCTTGCTGCCTTGCAAGCTGGTTGCTCTCGACTGCTCAGCATGTCGATCCAGGTTGCTGGAAATTCTATTCTCTTTTACACAAGATTCTTCACTTTTTGCTATCTTATGCGGCAGACATTGTTAAAATGGGAACCGTCTTCGGGATTCACACCTTTCGGAATCTACCGTATGACAGGCTCTCCGTACTTATAAGGACACTTAAATACAGCCAGATCGGGTATTCCCGAGTAAGAGAGGACTTTCATCTCTCTGGCGTTCTTCCCAGTTATAACCAGGGATTGTGGAGGGTGGGATGTATATGGTAGTTTCCAATATTCACTGGTCCTCCTAACTAGCGTATCTCTCACGCTATCACTCATCCCTTAACCCACATGTACTGAAATCCTAACTCGGTACTTCCTAAGCTCGGTAATTCAGTCATCAGAGCGACACTTCGCTCTGATACCACTTTTTGTAACACCCCAACATACAACAACATACTTAACATTAAACTGCAGCGGAAAATACACCATCACATAACTTAACTCATCGGTGTTACACGCCGTTAACCACCCACGTGGCTAACAAGGCTAACATTTACACAACTGTATCGGTCTGATGGACTAGATCCCCGAGCAACTACACATTACTGTCTCCTTCATCAACACCAACATTCATTATACAAATACCTTCCAACTGTACCGAGTATTTACAACTAATGCCGAGAACAATTTCGGTCTTACTACACCTACAGGTTACAAGTGATTACATCAATTACCCGTACGCAACAACTACCCCGTCCTACTCTCGAACGGCTCCAGCTCCTTGTACCTGAAACAGAAAAAGGAAAGAAAGGGTGGCCCCCCAGGGGCTCAACACCTTTGCTGGTATGGTAATCCCGCAGCCCACATGCTACCGGGCCACGCACAACTATTTGTCGTCTTAGCATGCAGTTGATTACATTAAATCAAGCATGTGAAACATAAACTCACAACACGATACATTTCACCCCAATGGGCTTAACAAATACAACTCATTATACGTAACCAATCATCCTTTGAGTTCTTCAACCCTATAGTATTTCTCCTCTAACGGAGCTATTACCTTAATAGACGACATTTACCCACTATCGGGTTTCCACAAACGTCTCTTTTACATACTAGGAATCATATCCATGATCCTCATATTTCACTTCTAATCACATATAACATCACATCGCAATAACTTTGCAACATATCAACAACACATACATAACGGGTACGGATCTCTTAGGAACCGGCCCAAACATAGTTAACACACTGGTGAGCCTAGGGAAAGATATCACCCCCATGTTAAGCTCGTTATAACAAAACTCATTACCGCCCTAATAGTCGGACGAGTAACTTCCTAAAGATGGATCGGATTTAGTGACCCGAACTCACCACACAAACACATGTTCCCCCTAAACCGATCGTAAGTCAGAATAGCTAAGCTTTGGGATAAGCTAATGGGAGATCATAACCCGTGAGGGAAACAACCATAACAGAGAGAAGGGTAAAGCTAAAAAGGATACCCACTCCCAAACAACGCGCGACCGGCCAAACCGGATTCCTCACTACTGTTAGTACATACTTACTTTTAATTTTTCGTTAGAACTCCACTACGGAGTCTATCGTACTTACACACCATACAGTGTTACTCTTGGGTTAAACATACAAGGGAGGTCCCTACATTCACATACACATACCACACATTTAACTCACGCATAGCCGTGGTTAGAACGCCCCACGGTTCGGGTCGTTTAATACCGAATACCAAACTCTCCTGTGATCCTAGACTCAGTTAGCTAAGGTTTAACACTTCGAGGTTGGATGGTATCGAAACTAAACACGCCACATATATGAATTACTGTAAACTCATTACATGTTTTATCTTACAACGTGGCCATACAGAAAAACAAACATTGGCATACAAGCCGGTGTAATCCGGTAGGACACAGGTTGCAAGAAAACCATACCTGTTACCGGAGTCCACTTTATCATGTCCATTTATGTTCCTCGAGCAATTCTCGAACAACTGACAACATCACATGTACTTTTGTTAACATCGGGGTGATATGTTTGTTTAAAGTCTAATGCTCATAACTTACCCTCGTTAACTAGTTAAACAACTTGACATTTTTAACTTGTTTTACTTTCACATTTTATTACAACTTTCCACCCACTTGGTTGTCTTTATATCACATCTAACATGTCCTTATAACACTCCTAACATGACCTACATAACTCTATAACATCACCTCTAACTTATCCCCATCTTTAGTCATCGTTTAAATACCTAGAACCAAATTTATAAAGTGGTCCGGGACTTAGTCCCTAACTTAGGTCCCGGACCTACACTTGGCAATCTTCTCGGTCTCTTTTAATGGGGTGGTCCGGGACTTCATACAGGTCCTAAGTCCCGGACCAGTCTAGGCAACAAAACTCTCGGGTGATTTAAGGAGGGTGGTCCGGACTTCATACAAGTCCTAGGTCCCACCAATTCAAGCAAACACTCACGGGGATAAATAAGGGGTTGGTCCGGGTCCTTGTACAAGACCCAAGTCCCGGTCCTAAAATCATGTAGAACTCTCGGCCTATTTTGCACCCCTGGTCCGGACATGACCCATGACTTAGGTCCCGACCCAACCTACAGAATCGACGTACTTGCAATTTTTCAAATCCTGCTACGTAAGTTCTTTAAACCCATCATATGTATAAACTTCCAGTACACTCTTATACTCAAACTTCACCAAATATACCCACATAACAACATAGTGCACAATTTAAATGCATAGCACTTAGGCTCTTAAAATGCATAAATCTTAAACACTGAATTTCCACAATATATTTGCCTTTGACCTGCAAATACACACAACAATACGTATGTCCTTTACTAGTCTCTTTGAGAACATTTTTCTAAGTCATTTACCATTGGCTCTTTAGGTAGTTTCAATAGACACGTAAGTTTCATTTTCCAAAGGAATTTCAAGCTATTTTTGGTTAGCATAATTACCTCCTTTCCTCACAATTTCTTTCTTGTTTCAGAAATCGGTAAGGATTTTTGCTTGCTTGTCAACTTAGAACTTGAAGAGAGTTTGGAAACGTGTCAAGAGAGGACTCCACCCAGTCCTTGAAAGGTTGGAATGAAGCTAGAACAAGGCAACGTAAGAACACCATTTAAGGCAAATTTTCGAACAACATAGAACATGGAGGAAACATCATTTTTCTTTGAGTTTCCTTACCTTGAAGCAAAGGAGCACAATAATACGTGAAAAGATGAGCTCAAGCTCCTTCCATGGAGATTCCTCTTGGCACCAAAATGGAGCTCTTGAAGATTTGAAAGGACTAGGTCGAAGAGCTTGACGAGACTAAGAGATCGGTGGTCTTAGTTTTTGATTTGGACAAGTGAGCTAGAAGTTACAAGGATTTGAAGTTGGTGTTGGTAGTGGTCTGGTTCGATCGTGAAAGAGAGCAGGAAGGGGATAGTCTACGTGAGACAGCAAGGAGGAAATGAAAGGATTCACTGATTGCAAATGCTTTTGAAGATAATTGTTACGTAAAGCAAATAGTGCTTTATAAAGTAGTATAGTATTTTATTTATGTCTTCCTTCACTTATTTGATTGCAGGTGGTGGTGACTCACCTTACAAAAACCGGCCCCCATATATTACTTAGGGGTGTTTTGGTCTTTGTTAACACATTTAATTACTTAATATAACATATGTTACAAACTAGCTTATAAAAGTCACTATTCATACAAACAAGGCACATAACTGTGAAATTTTTGGTTTCCCATTGATTTAAACTTCCAAATGTGATACTTAGTAGTACACATACTAATTAAAGAGTAATGATGGACATTTAGCCATTCAAAACCCATTTACAAGACAATTTTTTTCAAAAATGTGCTTTAAGACTCCTTAAAGCACATTTTGTGTTTTAACTTGTTTCCAAGCTTGGTTTCCTTTGATAATTGATTTAATAGGCTCATTAATATATAAGTAAGGTCTTGGTAAGTTCATCAAGCCTTAATCAAAATTATCCCAAGCTTAGAGCATACTTTGTCCTTATTGCCTTTTAGGCAATTAATTGTATTTACTATTTATTAAATTGTTTACTAATGTTTCGAGACTCTTTTTAGTCTTAATAATTTATTATTTAATGTTTAAACAACTTATTAAGGTTTGGGGTATTTCAAAGCGTGGTCTTGGTGACGGAATGGCTCCGATATGGATTTGAGGTGGCTCCCGTATTGTTCTCAAACTGTTGGGATGGCTCCTGTGTAGCTCTATGGATGGTCTCAATGTCTGAGGATGGCTCCCGCATGGCTCCAGCTACGGTTCTTTCATGGCTCCAGCTACGGTTCTCTCATGGCTCTAGGATGGTTTCCGCATGGCTTTCGAATGGCTCTGGTATGATCTCGGTATGGCCTTGGGATGGCTCCTGGTTTGACTTCTTTTGATCGGGAGTTGTGCTTCAATAACTGCAACTGAGTCGACTTTCAGCGAGACTAGGCAGAGTCCTTGCAGTCGGATGAGGAAGATGGGTCTATGATGCATGCAGACATTAAATGCGAGATACAATGCAAGATGCATATGCGGTTTTGGAGGGAGGGTATGGTCCTATCTCTATTAATATGAGGTTTACGAATATAAGACAGTTCGATCTTGAGTGATTGTTGAACTGGAATGTGTGAATCATTTTCCTCTCATGGAGGGATATGGGTCAATCTCTCGTGAGTATGGCTGTGTGTGCTAAAGTCGTGATGATACTCTTGATGCTCAGAGCAGTATTTTCCTGAGAATTTCTTTTCGAGGTTATGAACTTCACGTTCCTCACAAATTCCTCACCTGCAATGGGGTTAGCTGTTTATGATGCGGTGCTTCGATCAAAGAGTCATTCGCACTCGAAAAACTTTATGAGGTAAGGTTGCGCTCGTTCGCTCATGGTCCCTTTGGTATAGCGGGACATGTTGATAACAAGTACGAAGCTTATGATTCATGTTTCAGATCCGATACTTTCAGTTAACGCTCATCGACTTATGAGTCATGGGTCTTTATTGGGTTATAATGAGGCTGAGGGGTGTGATGTATGTCACATGGGACTGGAGGATTTATTTAGGAGTTGTGGAGCTTTTATGCAATAGAGGGTATGTTTCACCTTCGCCATGGGTGGAATGATTAGATGGGCTTTGATAACCTTTTTTCGGTTTCTGTGGGCCATCATTGGTCTGTTGGATTTGATCTTCTCCTTCTTGCCTCTTCTGGTGTTCGATTTGAACTTTCTTCTCATTTTGTTTTTTGAAATTGCATTTGGCTCATCAACTTTCTCAAGCGTTCTCTGCTTTGTATATTGGCTTTCAGCTTTGGAGTTGCATTGACCCATCGGTCTTCTTGAACATTTTTGGTGTTCTTTTTTCGTGTTTGGCTTTGGAGTTGCATTGACTCACTGATTTCCTTAAACATTTCATTTGTTGTTTTTGTGAATATGGGGAAGAGACCATGGCTCCGGCTCTTTCGTAATCCTCTTGCAAAGATAGGTAAGTATATGTATGTGAGTTGGCATGTTGTGGAGTTCATAGAAAAAGGTTTATCGTGATTGAAAGGCTCATGCGGGCTTACTAAGGGTTTATGTACAGGGCAGTCAAAGCTTTTTGGTTTTTTAGTAGAATTTTTATTCCTAAGTGCCTCGTCATTCTCGTTACTCAACGATTGTTTTCTTACTATTCTCGGATCTTTACATGAATCACAGTTTGTGTCTTACTATCGACATTGATCTCACTTTGAATTATGCCTCTCCATGTGATGAAGGAATGCACATGTCGCTCGTGGTTTTACCTCAATTGCTCTCTCTACCTTCCTCATCGCCTCAATAGATCGTCCAAACACCCAATCGAAATTCAAGAGAAAATACTGCTCTTTTGCACACTAGTCACTTGGTTTGTGGTGCTGGCTTTGATCAAACCCCTGTGTGAGTTAACGGGTCGAGAGTTCAATGGTTCAAGCATTATGTTCAATCAAACTCTCAAGATTTTCCCAAAGAAGTCGTTTCGATATGGAAGTATGCAAATGCAATATCTACAATCGTTATGTTATGGTAATATGGAATTACTATGTTATGTGCAGACGTTATATGGTGAGTGGTTAAACTGGTGTAAAATAAAGAAAGAAATTAAAAACTCAAAATAAACTCGGGGGGCTGCAAACAAATCCCGGTCGTGGTAGTATAGGTGAAATGTAAGCGACCGGATGTCGAACCGTGGGACTAATGTGCATATAATAGTACCTAAGCGTGTCACAAAATGGGGGATTAATTGACTTGTAATATAAATAAAAAGGAAAGAGAAAATAAACACAGTTAATGGATAAATTAAACGGGACTCTGGGTCAGGTTATATAATCTGCTTAATTATGCTATCTCTACTGGTTTAATATAATTGTTTGGCAAAATTCCTCTTATTATCTTAAGGACTAAATCATAGCCTCAAAAGAACTCGTTTACCTGAAAATGCAAGGTTCTAATCAAGGTTCAAGCCACAATACGTGTAAACAGACGGTTTAGATATGAGAAATTATTTATGCATCTGAAAATACTAACTTATTAAATCATATAAAGCTTTCTTCTCCAAATGTACGGCTTAATTAACCTATCTATTTATCACCTGGTCTGATCAAAATAGACTTAGCAAGCAATTTAATAAACTCATGACTTTATTAAAAGGCGAGAGATAAGCTTTAAAACGTAACAACTGTATTTAAATAAAACCAGAAAATATTGCAAAAAAACAAACACAAATAACATTCCCAGAGTATAAATATTCTAGCCTAACATATTAAATAGAATAACAGGAACCAAGAGAATAGAAATCATCTGTAGTCCTCCTGTATTCGTTCTGCTATTTTGTATATGTAGGACTAGAGGTGAATATGGTGGAAAGTGAAATAAAATGGAGAAGACGGGAGAGATAAATGAGATGAACGTGTGATGTGTGTTGAGTGGTACGATTGATGGATTGTATGGGTGGTGGATGTGTTTTTGAAACAGAAGCTACTGCTCTTATATAGAGGAAGGAAGAAGAGAAATGAAGATAGAGCTGGATCACGCGTGAAGGGATTTGCTCATTGATTGCTCTCATTTATTGCAGGGACAGAGCGTGTGCAGAGGCGTGAATTAGGTAGGCCTGCAAGTTGGAGACAGTGGACGAGTTTGCAGCGGGCGAGTTGCAGACAGTCGGTGCGAAGAAGAAAACTGTTCGCGTCATTTTCAGATCTGGATTTTTACTCGGTCCGCATGGTGTGCCCACAACCAGGCGGTTGGCAGTGAGGACTGCCTAGGAGTCCGCCTTGGTAAGGCGGTTGCACTTGTTTTCCGCTAAGTAACTCACTCACTCACGTCCGCCTTCATAGGGGGTTGCCTAGGCGGTTTGATGGCCACACCGTCCGCCTCCACGTCCGCATGCTGCATGCGGTTGCATGGTTCGACGTATTTTCTTCTACAACTTCGACTCGCCTAGATTCTTCGTTTGGACCCCGTTTCCTGAGCCGTTTGCGTCAATGCGTTCGTCTCTTCGTCTACTCACTCCCGGCTTGGTTTTCCTCATGTTAAACCAATAATTTTGTGAGATAAACACAAAAACATAAACTAGAGAAAAACTAACCGAAGTGGAGAAATGAGCAAGAAAAGTGCTAATATTATATATGAAATACACCTATAAACATGTCATTGGACATTATCACACCCCCACACTTATCTTTTGCTTGTCCTCAAGCAAAACCACGTACCCAAGTAAGTAGGGAATGCTCATACTCACAAATATTTATGAAGGGTAGGATAAACATGATCTTTTTAACTTTGAGGAGTGTAAAAATTAACTGCTGGTGGCATAGGTGTGCTCAGGGTAAAAACAAAATATAGAGTTTCGGGGTATGATCTAAGGTACTTCAATGTTTCTTTGTTTAGGTGACTCTGAGAACTTTTACCATGGCCAACTCTCTCAGAATGGGCATTGAGGAGAAAACAAAAGGAAAAATAGATTTATGCATTTGTTTCACTTTTAAGAACACTCAACTCTCTTTGTTGGTTACCAATGGTGTCTCGTAAGTCCCTTATTTTATTTTCTTTCTCTTTTTTTAACAGAGAAGCACCCTTAGCAATCCCTAAGAGAGAAGACAGAAAGAAACCCTAAGCAATAAAATCCAACCATTTGCAGATTATTTGGTCACACCGCATATAAAATGCTCCTCAAAAGTAATAAATTTTAAAATTTTGTACCATTTATCCCACAATTCATAATAGTATTTATTCTTTAAAGAGAACAACCCACATATAAAGGGTCCACGATATTGAATTGGATAAACGCAAGATAAGCAGAGAGATTAAGCATTTAAGCACAAATTTCCACCGAAAGGGCACACTCCCCCACACTTAATTTGAACAATGTCCTCATTGTTCACCAGAAAAAACAAGGGAAGGTTTCAGAAGACCTTTTCGGTAAGTAATAAATATAGATAACACAAGGTCACAATAAACATTTAAGCACATAACGCTCCTCTGCAGTTTTTATTTAAAATAAAAGCAAAATTAAAGAAACTTACTCCCCTGATATTATTTTTGCTAGTTGTTAAAGGAGTTCCCCCACACTTGAGCTTCAGCCTCAAGTAGCGTAGCTTGGTTGCAGTGTGGATATGAGGTCCCTGCATAAGACCTAGAAGCAACCATACTAAAAACGGGGTTAAAAAGTTAGCAAAAATAAATTTAAAGAGAACCTGAAAATAAAAGAGCATAAAGCAAATAAAATAAAAGTTCATCCGGATTGCCTCCCGGAAGCTGCCCTTATTTAACGTCTTTGGCTAGACGCCTGCTTCGTTATCCTGGATCAAAAATAAGTAGACAATAATTCTGCCAGGATAACGAAGTTAGTAGTATTAAAACCAAACCACCTGGATCAAAACAAAATGTTACTTCGGCAAATATAATAGGAAAATGAATACTCCACAAAATCTGGTGTTTGAGGAGGTACTGCCGGTAACGTAGTTCTAACAGAAGAACCGGTGGTGATGATTTTTCTTCCTCCATTTGGAGAATGCAAACATCCTCCTCTTGTAGGTGAGGCTTGTAGAAAGAACGCTGATCGATATCATCTTCAAGAAAGTTAATTCTTCGAAGGTGATAGTGGCGTTTGTTTGGATATCTTGGCGGGAGGTGATGGCAATTCCTTCTCTTCATTTTCGAGGATGTAAATATCCTCATCTTCTGGATAGAGCACAGAGAAGGATGGAAACTGGCGGTAGGCGACCGTAGAGGGAAGAGTAACTTACATCCGTAGTGGGGTGTTCTACCTCATGAACCGTTCGCTCTTCGGTTGCTGTTCTGGTTGAGCGAGTATCTCCAGGTAATCTGGTTGATCTTCTAACCAGAGTTTTCTTGTAATATGAGACATTCCTCATAATCATGAGCTCCCTCACATACGAGCAGTATAAATACTGTAAATAGCAAAACTCTTGTTCGAACACCTGTTCCATTTCCGTTTTTTTTGTGTTTTTGTATATAAAACGAAACTACTGAAAAAGATTAAAAATAAAATGATTAGAAACAAACATAATAATAATATAAACAAATATAAATTGAAGTAGAAACAGATTGAAGAAGTTGGAGCAGATTGGAGATGGAGGCGAACTCGCTGCCTGTTCTTCTCTCTTCGGTATCGAACTGGAGCAAATTGTGAGTTTTGGGGAAGAACAAACTACTTAAAACGCGGTGTTTTTTTTTTCTGAGTCAAGGGACGTCCGCGCGGCCGTCCGCGTCGTCTTGGGCGGTCGTGGCTGTGTGGCGTCCGCTTGGACAACCGCGGCTAAAGAGGCGGACAGGAGGAGGCGGACCAGCAGTGACGTCCGCGTCTGTTGAGGCGGACAGGAGGCGGACACGCCCCTGTTCATTTTTTTTTTCGATTGCGTAGTTACTGAAACAAAACAACAGATTTAGAAAACAAACATATAATAATATAACAAGTTATAAAAGATAATTAAATATAAACAATAAAAAAATAAAATAGACACAATTAAAAGATAATTAATATAAACAACAAACAAAAATAATATAAACAAAATATTCTAATATAACAAGTGAATAATCCGGGGCTTAGGGACTAGAATAAACTAGTCCCCGGCAACGGCGCCATTTTGCAGACGTTATATGGTGAGTGGTTAAACTGGTGTAAAAAAAAGAAAAGAAATTAAAAACTCAAAATAAACGTCGGGCTGCAAACAAATCCCGGTCGTGGTAGTATAGTGAAATGTAAGCGACCGGATGTCGAACCTGGGACTAATGTGCATATAATAGTACCTAAGCGTGTCACAAAAAGGGGGGATTAATTGACTTGTAATATAAATAAAAAGGAAAGATAAAATAAACACAGTTAATGGATAAATTAAACGGGACTCTAGGTCAGGTTAATATAATCTGCTTAATTATGCTATCTCTACTGGTTTAATATAATTGTTTGGCAAAATTCCTCTTATTATCTTAAGGACTAAATCATAGCCTCAAAAGAACTCGTTTACCTAAAATGCAAGGTTCTAATCAAGGTTCAAGCACAATACGTGTAAACGGACGGTTTAGATATGAGAAATTATTTATGCATCTGAAAATACTAACTTATTAAATCATAATAAGCTTTCTCCAAATTTACGGCTTAATTAACCTATCTATTTATCACCTGGTCTGATCAAAATAGACTTAGCAAGCAATTTAATAAACTCATGACATTTATTAAAAAGGCGAGAGATAAGCTTTAAAACGTAACAACTGTATTTAAATAAAACCAGTAAAAATATTGCATAATTAATACAAACACATAATAACCATTCCCAGAGTATAAATATTCTAGCCTAACATATTAAATAGAATAACAGGAACAAGAGTAATAGAAATCATCTGTAGTCACTCCTGTATTCGTTCTGCTATTTTGTATATGTAGGACTAGAGGTGAATATGGTGGAAAGTGAAATAAAAATGGAGAAGACGGGAGGAGAGAAATGAGATGAACGTGTGATGTGTGTTGAAGTGGTACGGTGATGGATTGTATGGGTGGAGGATGTGTTTTGAAACAGAAGCTACATGCGTCTTATATAGAGGAAGGAAGAAGAGAAAATGAAGATAGAGCTGGATCACGCGTGAAGGGATTTGCTCATTGATTGCTCTCATTTATTGCAGGGGACAGAGCGTGTGCAGAGGCGTGAATTAAGGTAGGCGCCTGCAAGTTGGAGACAGTGGACGAGTTGCAGCGGGCGAGTTGCAGACAGTCGGTGCGAAGAAGAAAACTGTTCGCGTCATTTTCAGATCTGGATTTTTACTCGTGTCCGCATGGTGTCCGCCCACAACCAGGCGGTTGCATGTGAGGACCGCCAAGGAGTCCGCCTTGGTAGAGGCGGTTGCACTTGTTTTCCGCTAAGTAACTCACTCACTCACGTCCGCCTTCAATAGGGCGGTTGCCTAGGCGGTTTGATGGCCACACGTCCGCCTCCACGTCCGCATGCATGCATGCGGTTGCATGTGTTCGACGTATTTTCTTCTACAACTTCGACTCGCTCTAGATTCTTCGTTTGGACCCCGTTTCCTGAGCCGTTTGCGTCAATGCGTTCGTCTCTTCGTCTACTTCACTCCCGGCTTGGTTTTCCTCATGTTAAACCAATAATTTTGTGAGATAAACAATAAAACATAAACTAGAGGAAAACTAACCGAAGTGGAGAAATGAGCAAGAAAAGTGCTAATATATATATGAAATACACCTATAAAACATGATCATTGGACACTTATCAATATGATGCATGATGTGTTAATGATGATTCAAAATTGATGACTTTGGATTTTGACTGAATGTTTTTTGTGTCCCTTTTTTTTATGCAATGCATGAGTGGTAAGGCTACACCTAGTCTCGCTTGAATCGGTTCCAGTTGATGGTATATAAAGCTCATACGATGCTCTTGGAACTTGATATAGTCAGGTTTTGAGGGGTTCCACGAAAGTCTTGATGCAACAACAATGTTTGACTGTCAACTGACTCCTAACCGCTTAAAGAGTAGAGACTCCATACTCTTGCTGCCAGTATGACAAAATTGTCTTGTCCCTCTTATAGCTAAGCAAACCAGATCTTTCTTTCTCTCTTTTCTTTTTTAAACAAAGGGGAGGGAGGGGATGCAACCCTTGTCACACTATTATGACAATGGTAAAGTAAAAGGAAAACTGCTTTCTACCACTACCACTGATAGTTAAGATATCCTTTGACCTAGGACGGATGTTCTATCCCTAGTGTAGAGATGTCTCCTGTATGAACCAGCTCTTGAATTGCATCTCTTAGTGTGGTACACTCATCGGTGGTGTGTCCCCGGATTCTGTGATAGTCACAATATTCATGCAAATGTGGCCCAAGTTTCTTGATTCTTGACCTTGTATTGAAAAGAGCTAGATGGCCTCCCTCGACTAATATTTTCAATGCTTTGCGTAGCGACATTCCGAGGTTTGAAAGTTGTCCTTGTGAGCTTTGTCCAAGTGGATGTTCCCTTCTTTCCATCAATTCTGGTTGCTCAGTCAATTTTATTTTAGTGTCTTCCAAAGCAATCACAGCCGCCATCAATCGTTTGAAGTCACAAATCCCTAGGTATCTCAGCCGGCGTTAATACTCTTCTCTCAGGCCAGAAATCATCATTCATATTTGCTCCGCCTTGGTGGGTCGATTATTCATTTGCCCAGCCTTCACCCTCTAACGTTCTATGAATTTCCTCACAGTTTCGCTAGGGTTTTGGCAAGTGATTTCTAAATCTCTACGCGTAACTTCATGATGAAAGTTACCACCGTATTGAGTGAGAAATTCAAAGTACAGGTCTTGGGTTGACTTTCCTTTTAGATCCAGGCCCATAATCCAAGAATAAGCAGGTCCCCCTAATTAGAATCTAAAGCATGCGGCCTTCAGCTCATCGGATAAACCATGTAGATCCATGAGCTTATCATACTTGTCAATGTGATGCCTTGGGTTTCCAATTCCTTTATACTTCTGCATTTCGGGCAAACTCAAGCCTTTGGGCAAGCGAGCTTCAGCATATGGATTAATCGGTTCCCAACCCACTGATTTGAAACGTTGGGTCAGTTTCCACTCTTGCACCTCTGTCCTCAGCTCTTGCATTAGTTCTACCATTGGGATCGCCTTGGGATTAGGTTTTTGAATGAAAGTAGAGGCTTCCTTAGGGTGGCTATCGTCAAAGGAATGGGTGAATGCGACTGTTGCTCTTTGGTAAGGATGTTGGTCAAGCTTTGATGACTAGGGGAGTGTTTGTTGTGAAGAAACTTGTCTTTGTGTGGGTGAGGAGATGCTTAGATTGGATTTACAATGAGTGAGGATGAGGTCTGGGGCTTTCCTTCATTGAGGACCATTTGCGACTACAATCTTCCCAAGGGGCCAATTGGGGTTTCAGAGTTGAATTACAGACGGACAGGTGAGGTGTATTTGATGCTGCTTTGCACTGGACAGAGGAAGTGTGGGGTTTGAGCTAGGGTTGCCCAGGTTTCATCATTGAGTTGGGACAATTTTTGAGGGTCCATTGCTTGGAACTCAAAGGCATCATACGTGTAGTATGTTGAAGACTCCTTATTACTATCTGACTAGAATAACCCCCAGATATTTTTCTCCGAACACACTGCTCTATCCTCGAATTTCTTTCCAAGTCATGAGCATGGTCTTGGGTCAACTCTTTGTGAACAAATCGACTTTCAACTTCTTGACTACTTTGGGATGCTTGCTCCATTCTTTCAACTGTCACTTCAAGTGGGTTGGTCTTTTTGCCTTCATTTACCGGTCGCTACGAACACCTGCACGCACAAGGGTTAGAATGAAGAAGAAGAGACAACATCTTCAAGCTTCTTTAAACAGAATTTTACTATGTGATGAGTAAGAATGATTGTTGGAGCAAAACGATTTTTTATTATTTTTTTTTGAAAATTTTGTGAAATGCATGATGCATGAAGGATGTGAACGTGAATGTATGTCAAGTTTCATTTTATCTTGTTTCTCCTCTCTCTTTTTTTGATAGGATGCGTCCGGGGATACAACAAGTTTCTACTCCATACAACAATTCTTAAGCATGATAGACAAAAGTGAGGAGTTGTTTTATCCGTTATTTTTCTTTAAGCAAGATGTGTGTGCTAAAAGAAACAAAATGTTAGAAAAAAAAATAGTTTTTGAAAACACGTGTTTTCGAAGTGATGGATTTTCCCAATATGGATTCTGATGCTCGGTCATTCGCAAATAAAATAGGGAGTGGGGAACCCTATACACATTGATCTAAATAAACTCGAAGGGAGTGAATAAGCCTATACATGTAGTCTATTCAGAAATGGATAAGAGAGAAAAGAATCATAGCGGAAAACCTATACATCATCAATTCTAAAAAGTCATTAAAGGGGGAATTTTGAGCTAAACTTCTTCTGAACTCTACTGGTCCGTCTTCGGGCTTTTGACTGACCACTCATTCATCTTCAGGCTCCTGATTGGCCGTTCGCTCGAGTTCGGGCTCTTGGTTGCTCGCTCATCTTTGGGCTCTTGCAGCAAAGTGACACTGTGATCAAGAGATATGGGTTGGTGTTCTTCTGACTCTCAACAATTTCAAACTTAAGCGGTTGTTGCTAGTCTTCATGTTGTTTGACCCGGGTCAGTGCACTTCTGATTTTCGGTTCAGACTGCTGTTGTTGATCTTCATGCGCTTCACTTGCTCCGACTAGGAAAATGAGGGGCATTTTTTGAGAAAGGAAAGGTGAATGATCGAGCACAAAATCATTGTGAAAATCCACCACTTTTGTGAAAACACGAAATGAATAGTACACTCCACGGTAATGACCATTGCTTTTGAAGGTGGGTTGAACTCAAAAATAGCGGGTCACAACATGGGGACTAAATCATTTATTTTGAAATATATTTGTGAAAATCAATTTTGAAAACTGTTTTCGAAAACTATTTCGATATAATATCCATGAAAAGTGTTGTTTTAAAATTTGTTTGTGTAAGGTAGGTTTTCTTGAAATCTGTTTATGAAAATAGTTTTTGAAACTACATTTATGAAAATCGTTTTTTTTTAATCATTCGTAAGTAGTAGACTTTTGAAATCTATTCTTTGCAAATTGTTTGACAAAGTTTGTTTTCTAGAAGACTTTGATTGAAACCTTTTTTGAAAACTATTTTGGAAATAACAATTTTGAAAATCATTATTTTTTGAAATCATTCGAGATGGACGACTTTGAATATATTTCATTAGAGTGTGTGACATGATTCATTTTCTGATTTTTGCTCACTTTTGGAATGTGATCACACATAGATGTAAGTGCAAAATAAAAATCGTGGCTGATTTTATGTGGAGCTGAGTGTGAATGATTGGGATAATCACCTTCCAGGTTAATCAATGCTTCCATACCACCGGGGGAACCGTCGTTCCTTCACTGTTCATCTCTCGGGATTTATCTCTGTTATGCCTTGGGTGGCACATCATCAAGAAAGTCCGGAGTGCATAAGTTCGAAAGGTCAGGATACCCGAAGTGATACAGTCACACGAGCCACGGCCGGGGATTATCACAAAATACTCACTTTTGGGAAACTTGGGGAAGTACTACATGGGAACGGGTCTCCCATCGTCTGCACGATAAGGTGTGTCTAAAGTCCAAATTATTCGCTAACTACGCTATGTCATGTATGGGTATCCGTAAATACGGGATCCGCTAGGAATTTGTAGCGCGACATTGGGCTTTAAAGACACCCGTGGTGCAGAGGAATCATGGAGAACTAAGCCCATGCAATCTTCAGGGTAAGGCAGAAGGGTGGTCGGACAGGCGGCATAGAAGGGGGTGACTACCCATAAAACCCGTCCTAGACACCGAATCAGGCAGCTGGACACTGAAGGCTCATAGCTTACTATATGCTGGCTTTGACTCGAAAAGGTGTTTGAAAGGATCCTAAGTTGTTTCAAGGTGTAGACAACTACGGCCATACCACCTCGTGGGCTTATTCCTTAGCTACGAAGGACCCATACTCAGAGGGAATCAATTGTAGACCAATTGTTAATCCCGACCGCAGATAGTAGGGGTGACACAAAGGAATGCATGTCCTAAACTACTCGATGCAACAATGGGTTGGCTCCTTTCTACGAAGGCCCCATTTACAAAAAACCATAAATAAGCAATTAAAATATATTATGTCATGTATGAAGGGCAATAAACATAAGACAGTAAACACACAATAGTAAACAGAAGTGAAGCATGCAAAGGTCGAAGCACACATGTGGTACTTAAGGTCAATCTCAAACTCTAAACTTTTGTTCTAACTATCCTCTTAGAGCACACTCTAAGTGTGGAGTAGAGTAATCCTAATGGCTTTTTGAATGAATCTCTTGGAGGTTTTGAAAGAAGTTGGGGAATCCTGACAATTTTGAATGGAGTTCAGTCTTCCTTGACCAAGTTTATGAGAAAAACTTACTCAAGTTTTCCCCAGCAGAGTCGCCATTCTGTGGAGGGTGATTTTTCGGTATGAGGGGGGTCTATGCAAATATGGTCTAACTGAAAAGCCAAGATCCTAGAGATATGCCATTCTGTGGAGGGTAAAAACCCGTTATTCTGGCATCCCTCAAATACCTACTAAATCGTCCTTCTTTCCCAAAAAGCATAAAGGGGAGTGCAAGTGTGCACTACACCCGCTCTCGATGGGCTCCACGCGGACTTATGCCTTAAGGGCGGAAATCGACTAGAGTCGCCACCTAGTTTAGCCTAAGGAACTAGGAAGGGAGGAGAAGGGTTCTAAGAACCATTAATTGACTCTGAGATTGTTGCCTAGGGATAGGACTTATCTGGTCATTTCAGAGATTCTGTATGGTTCACACTGGGTTACACCCCTTAGAAGTGGCAACGACCACGACTTCAGATTGGTGCCCGAAGAATCCTCGGTCTCCAATTGTCGGGATTGCCTTCTTTCAAAACCTTATTAGAGATATTCATTTAAAAGCCAAGGATAGGATTAGGACGGGAAAAGAGAAAGAAAGTGGATGAGGTGAGCTTTTCTGCCAAGCTAATGCCAAATGAAAATGAGTTATAAGTTGCTTAAATGCAGAGTGGAAAATCTGGGAAATGTGTAGGGATTGAGCGGATGAAGAAGGCCTAAAGTCTGGAGGTTTGAGGGTTCCACATGAGTTGGAAGAGATTTGAATGCTTTAATAAGTGTGAGTACCACCTCTGAGTGGGAAAGGGGTTTTTTTTTATTGGAATGGGGTCGCACCCTAGATGGACTGCCTATGTACTCAACTCTCTGTTGACATCAGACCTTACGTAGTTCACGTGTCTTTGGGTTTTGAAAGTTTTGATGTTTGTGGAGTTTGAAAATATTTGAGGTGTTTGAGATTTAGAAGGGTTTAGAGTTTCGAGAAGTTACGGGTTTGGGATGTTGGTCTGTGAGACGCTCGGGTCTGTAAGACGTTTGAAACCTTGGGATGTTGAAGTCTGTGAGACACTCCGATCTATGAGGCAATCAAATCATTGGGATGACAAAGTCTGTGAGACGCTCGGGTCTGTGAGACATTCAGAGTGTAGGGGAAATTGGAAGGGAATTGAAATTGAATTGGAGTTGATTGAATTTTGATTTGAATTGGAATTGAAGTTGAATTGAAATTGGGTTGATTTTTTTATAGGAATTGGACTAGAATCGAAGTTGAATTGAAATTGGATTGATTTTGAAATTGAATTCGAATGAATTTAGAATCGAATTTGAATGAATTTGGAATCGAATCTGAATGCATTTGGAGTTGAATTGAAGTTAGAATGAATTTTGAATTGAGATGAATATAGATTTGAATTTTAATTGAGATGAATACATATTTAAATTTGTATCAAGATGAATTTTGAATTGAATTTTAAATCAAATTAAGAATTGAAACGAGTTTTAATCGAATTGGGATTGAAAGAAATTTTGAATGAATTGGAGTTGAATGAATTTTTCGATTCGATTTGACTTTTGTTCTGAAATTAAAATTGAATTGATTTGATTTTGGAATGAAATTGAAATTAAATTGGAATTGAGATTGAATCGAATTTTAGATTGGGTTTTGAATTGGATTTTTATTGATTGACACGAAACATTGATTGTGGGTTTGATTCTGACAATTATGGATTGTTTGGAAATTTTTATACATGAAGGGCATTCCCCACCGACCAGACTCTACGGCCCGTTTGAGTGAGGAACATCCCCGAACCTAGAAGCTTTTCTAAAATGGGATGACCTATGGACTAATTAGGGCTTCTTATGTCCTTGGGCCTCTATATTGGGCTAGGTCCAACAATTGCCAAGCTAAACTATACAACATATAATGCAGATAAATAATCATGAACTAAAATGTGAAGAGTGAACAAAACATGAAGTTAAATTACAAAGTCTCGAGTATATACAATGGTTTCTTTTCTCATTTTTTATCCCTGAATTGGAATTTACATGTGGTTCCTAAAATGTGGTTGCTAATTAAACCTATTAGGTCGTTTTCTAAGTTGTGTTGCAGCCAGAATTACGAGTACAAACAAAAGGAAACAAAACCCAAGGATTGCTGGACATGGCATACTCACCGCATTTTGAAAATTAAACCTAAAGATTAACCCAAATTTTATTCAATCCCTTTTGTCTGGTTAAAAAAAATTATCTAGCAAAAATATAGCTACCGCAATGTGTGATCGGGGCAGTAAAACAAATTTCCAGATCAATAATCGATTTATAGAGCAAAATAACGCCCATATCATAATCAAACTAACCGAACTACGCCCATGAAAGCGAAACTCACGTAGAAACCAAATATGGTGTTAAACTTCTAGGAATTGGGTTAGCTTTATATACATACAGACCTATATCTAATACTCTAAGAATAACATGAATAACATCAGCAGTATTATTACATCAACTAACATGATATTAACCGATTGCAGAAATTTACCATCAGAACACAAAAGATCGGAAATGGATTTGGGTTC
>CM041779.1:302449943-302472112 GCA_023374045.1 Limonium bicolor
GGGCACCATTTTTTACTACACGCAGGTACTCGAGATTGATGAAGATGCTGAGGACATAGTTCTATTTCTTTATCTTCTTTTTGATTGTAAACAATGAATTTATGATGGGTGTACTAAGTAGTACATGGCTGTAACTTTTGAATAGCCGGTGTACCATGGGGTACACCTTTTTGGATATTAATGGAAGGGAATTGGTATAGATGAGCAAAAGATAGAAACTCATTCTTTTGGGAAGTGTGGTAAAGGATGTAAAGTAATACTTTAAATACTCGGTGATCCAAGAATGTAAGTAGGTTATTTTGTATTCAGTATGCATTATATTAGTAGCTCGGTACACTATGTTCATCAGACCGTTACTGTAAGTATTAGTAGCCTAGCTAGCCGTATGGGCGGTTAGCGGCATTGTTTCACCCGCCATAGTAAGTATGTAATAATTCCGCTGCGAACTCGTAGGATTACTAGGATGATTAGACGGTAAGCATATGATTAGCGGTTGGGGTGTTACATTATGTGAATAATCAAAGTAGTAGTCGACTCCTAGAAGTCTAGGGATTAATATGACGGTAGTTATATCCTAACAAACTGTGTATATATACTTGCATTTATTTCATATGTAAGCAAGCCCTGTACTATAGAAAAGATAGAGATAATCTGGGATCAAACTTAGGAGTGTGTGTAAGCGCTATAGAGTTGGTGAGCTAGAGAGGACTGGGTAAGAGTATCAATACATTGGGTATTTGATAGGACGATAGGTCGAGGAACAGTCGGTGAACCGTAGGCCAATAGTCAGGAGAGGTTTAACGACTTCAGGGGTAAAGTCGAAATTGTCCCGGGAGTCCGTGTGTGGGGCAAGGGAGGTTGAGTGAATTTCATGTGTGTAAATTCTCAATCAAAATGTGTTTTCCAGTTTAAGTTTATCTCTCGTCCCTTCCCAAACTATTAAGGTTTATTAGAGTCCTCGATACGTCCACGACACGTCGGGGACGCATCAGGAGTGCTTGCTGGTTTCAATGTGCCCTATGTCGTGGCGCATCTTCACTCTTGTGTAGACTTCTCATACTTACTCTTTCATCTACGCTAAAGCAAGGACACACAAAGTATGAATGAGGATTACGAGTCAACTCATGATTATGCATCGACTGCATTACCAAAACAGACCATCCTGCAATCACCCCACCCCGGATGTTTATACGGAATGGACAATCGCATTTCTTCATTGTGCGTCGCCGCCTTTGATTGGATGAGGACGATTCACCTTGGCTATTCCGCGGTCTACTCTTGTCGTACCTCTCAAATGTCAGTACTAATTCACCATCATCCCTCACAGTCTGTTTGATTAAAAAATGTTGTTATTCTCGGTAATGTGTATCACATTGGTAGCAGCCTCCTCTCTATCCACAAATATTTGGCTCGTACTAAACAGATGTCCTGTGTCTACCTTTACTAGTTCGTCATCGAATTCACCATCATTCTCACCCTAATCAGAAACAGTTAATACTTACGTTTAGTCAACTAACACTAGTCGTAAATGGTGAAAGTGAGTACTTTAGAAGAAACAACAGATTTCTCAAGCAAATTATCATCAAAGTGAATTGATATGAACTAGACGAAAAAATGAACGTGTGGGCACAAAGATCGACAATTGAGGCTATAACGAACAAGATATAGTGACTTTAAGGTCGGACCCCGATGTCACTGCCAACAGAGAAGGGTCGGTGGTGACGCCAGCTACGAAGGGCCGGCGGCAATGGTAACTGAAAGGGGTCGGTGACGACGCTAGGTAGGAAGGGTCGGTGGAGACGCCGAGTAGGAGTCGGTGGCGACGACGCCTGGTGGAAGTGGCCGGTGGCGATGCCCAGTAGGAGGGGCCGACGTCGGCGTCTGCTACTCAAGTATCATTTTTTGTTTGTTCGTAAAGCTTCTTACTAAATTTTATCCTACATTAGTACATAAATTACAAAAAAAAAAACATACAAAGTACTTCAGAATGGGCACCTCGTAAGTTCTCCTCGGTGTTAGCATCATCTACGTGCTCGTCGTATGATTTCATAACGTATTCACTCTCCTTATATAATGAAATTTGGGGACTCCTTTTATTATGTCACAAGTTTTGGATAAATATTGTAATTATTAAAATATTTTGGAGAAAGAACAAAATCATACTAACTCTATCCTGTCATAAGTGTCCTGTTTGTTTTTTGGCACGTTTTTTCACTTCAATTTTAAACATATAAGATAAAATAATTTTAAAAATATTAAATTGTACAATATAGTTTTTCACATAAAAATTTCATTATAATACATAGATTTATAAAAATATATTATATTACATATTAAATATTGAAATCAACCACCTAAACTTTTTAAAATTCTGACCACTTAGATTCAGATTTGAAATTGAGCCCATTTCCTCGAGAAAATAAAAAACAAATTTCACAATAATTTCTTAAATATTCTCACTTTTTCTTTTGCCTTTTTTCAGTCCTCACTTTCTTTTCTCAATTCACCTAACTCGTCACTTTTTCTTTAACATTAACGCATTAACTTTTTCTCAAAGTAATTTGTACAATTGTACACAGTACAATTTGTACTTCTTTTTTAAAAAGTGACCACCCTGCTTAAGAGTTAAGAGGAAAGAGGGCCAGAAAGTGGGATTTGATGGGGGAGACCAGGTACGCAGGTACGGTGAGTCATGGGCTGTGTGGGCTGTCGTGATGATAGGACTTGAGTAGGAGAGGATGTAACAGTGAGTGAGAGAGGGCCAGAGGGGGAGGTGGGTGCCAAATCAGCAAAAATAGTGGTGGTTTGTGTGTGGGTGGAGTGCCCGATTAGTTTTTTTTTTCAAAAAAAATACTACCTCCGTCCCGTCATAATTGTCCCATTTGCTTTTTGGCACGTTTTTCCACTTCAATATTAAATATATAAGATAAAATGATTTTTGAAAAATAATTTTACAATATATAGTTTTTCATATAATGATTCCATTATAAAAAAAAATTTATAAAAATATATTATTTTACATGTTAAATATTGAAGTCAAACGACAAGCCCAAATAGTAAAGGGGACAATAGGAGTGGGACGGAGGGAGTACAATACAAGGAAATTTCATTAATTATCATTGAGTTTTTGTTTAATTCATGATATACCACCGTGTTTTTAAAATTATACAGGATAATATTAAGTTTTTAGTTATTTCACCAGATAACACTCTGTCACATATTTTGTTAACTTTTCCATTAATATCCCTATAAAAAAAGACTAAACTACCCTATTATTAGTTAAATTAAGGTGGTATCTTATTTATCAATATGACAGTTCATTGTGAGGCAATTAATAACATGACACTAGTAGAAAAAACATTTTAAATGACGACACTTAAACCACGGTTAAATGAAAAACCGTGGTTTAAAGTTTATAAACCACGGTTTCTAGGGAAACCGTCATTTATAGTACACGCCGGAGAGAATAAACCACGGTTTTTGAAGAACCGTGGTATATAGTTTATTTATAAACCACGGTTTGTAGGGCAACCGTCATTTATAGTACATGCCGGAGAAATAAACCACGGTTTTTGGAGAACCGTGGTATATAACCGTCACGCCGGAGAGAATAAACCACGGTTTTTGGAGAACCGTGGTATATAACCGTCACGCCGGAGAGAAAAAACCTCGGTTCTTTAAGAACCGTGGTATATAACCGTCACACCGGAGAGAATAAACCACGGTTTTTGGAGAACCGTGGTATATAGTCTGAGCGGGAATTTTAATTTTTGGCCCAAATTAACGCGGCTCTTCTCTCGGAATGTACTATAAATGACGGTTGCCCCACAAACCGTGGTTTATAAGTAAACAAAGAGAGCCGCGTTAATTTGGGCCGAAAATTAAAATTCCCGCTCAGACTATATACCACGGTTTTTATAGAACCGTGGTATAACCGTCACGCCGGAGAGAATAAACCACGGTTTTTAAAGAACCGTGGTATATAACCGTCACTCTCGAGAGAATAAACCACGGTTTTTGGAGAACCGTGGTATATAGTCTGAGCGGGAATTTTAATTTTCGGCCCAAATTAACGCGGCTCTCTTGTTCTCTTATATATTTCTCTTACTGTAATTGCAACCCACACTGGCGAACAAGGATTGAACGCGCCTCTTCCTCATTCTCTTCACCTCCCGGTAATTTTTACAACCCACGCCGGCGAACATGGAACATGCTCTACGCCATCTCTTCAACCTCCCGGTAATTTCGCAAACCATACTAGTGAATAAGGAACATGCTCTATGCCATATCAACCACACTGTAAATTTGCTACCCATACTGGCGAACAAGAAACATGCTCCTACCTCTCTCATTATCTTGTTTTCATGGTAATTTTTGCAACCCACACTGGCGAACAAGGAACGTGCTCTGCGTCTCATCCTCATGTTCACTCATTGTAATTTTTGCAACCCCAGCCCGGCGAACAACGAACATGCTCTACGCCACATCCATTTTCTTCAACCTCACAGTAATTTTGGAACCCACCGGCGAACAAGGAGCATACTGCACCTCCATTCTTCACTCACGATTTCGCAACCTTAATTCGCAAACAAGGAACATACATAATCTGGCATCTTCATTGTCTTGTATATGCGCTCTGTTGAGATTTCCAGATTGAAGGCGAAGATTTGAAAAATTCATGGACTATAAACCACGGTTTCATGTATAACCGTGGTTTATTCGTTGTTTTTTTCACCTTATATACCACGGTTTTTAGAATAACCGTGGTTTATTCTCTCCGGCGTGACGGTTATATACCACGGTTCCCCAAAAACCGTGGTTTATTCTCTCCGGCATGTACTATAAATGACGGTTGCCCTACAAACCGTGGTTTATAACCGTGTTTTTTTTTACATTATATACCACGGTTTTTAAAATAACCGTCATATATTACTCACTATAAATGACGGTTTATAGAACCGTGGTTTTTATCTTCATTTAAAACCACGGTTTTGAACCGTGGTATATAATATTTTGGCATTTACGACGGCCGCAAATACCACGGTTTTTAACCGTGGTATATAAGCAAAATAACCGTGGTATATAATGTTTTTTCTACTAGTGTGAGTATTTTGTCATTTTCCAGGAAAAATAACAAAGTTAACAGAATATGGGACACGGTGTTATCTGGTGAAATAACTAAAAACTCAATGTTATCCTGTGTAATTTTAAAAACATAGTGGTATATCGTGAATTAAGCAAAAACTCAATGGTATTTGGTGAAATTTCCCAAAATACAAAAATATAGATGTAAAAAAACACACAAGATAATCCTAAGTGGTATTACAGTCAGTTATTATGTGGTCCGATATTTTGTAGGTTCATTAATAATAATATTAGTATTAGGTATCATCTTAGGCTGCGTTCGGCATGGTTGTTTTATGGTTGTTTTGATCTGGCTGTTTTGTGGTTGTTTTATATGTGGCAGTATATTATTGGAGTAGAACGTAGGACCCACGTGGGGACCACTCCCAAAACCGAACGCAGCCAAAAATCTACAAAGAGTAATTATAATTTAAATATATGAATTTTATTTTAAATTTAATTTCTTGTTTTCAGCATGAAAAAGAGAGATAAGAATATAAAGACAACCAAAACAAAACATGAGTTATTAATCTTAATTTACGTCTTTAAAATAAAATATTTTATTTTATTTAAAAGCTCTTTAATTCTACTTACACTACAATAGCAATGTTATTTTAACTTTTTTTCTTCTTTTCTCTCTTCTCTATTACCTTGTTGCACAACAGTGCCAATAACCACAGAAAATTATAAGATTCTACTCTACAGTTTCTTTTCCTTAATACTTACTGACATTAAGAATAGATTCCCTCCTCTTTTCAAAAAAAAAAAAGAATAGATTCCCTCCTTCAAAAAAAGAAAGAAGAATAGACACAATTCATACATGTGAGTAATGGGGCACGGCTGACTGTTGCTTGGTTTTAGACCGTGCAAAATGAAAAAAACGTGAGATGGTACTAAATTTTTTTTATTGTGGCTCTGGACATATATATATATAATATAATCATTGTGTCGGGCTATCCCACAATATAGATTATTGTGAAGAAAAAAAAGTGATTAATTGATTGGGCTGAAGATTAGTTCATACTACACAATCAAATACCATGTCTTACCTACTAGTTGCTTATAATGATGGGGTGCGATTTAGGTACCGTTCGATTCCTGCGATACGCGCGTCTTGGGCAAATCATGTGGATTAATCGACAGGGTCCAATGCAAAAGCTCAGCACGATTCGTTGGGATTAAGTCTATTTTAGATCTTTATCCAAACACAGATAAACCCTGTGTTCACTCGGTTAATCTCTTAGACTCCAAAAAGCTTTTACTCATTTGCCCCTTCTAACTGTACAGTCCACCATCGTTCGACACTGTTGGAACCCGCAGGAAATCAAGAATGGCAATACTGATTGTGGCGAACGATTTTTTCTATTCAACGGTTCTATTCTGCATTAACTGTGGGGAACGATGCCGACCGAAGAAATAAAGAATGACAACATTGAACTAATAATTGCAAGATGTTAACAGACACAAAGAAGTCAAGAACCTTCAACTTTATAGCCATTTGGAACTCGAAAGCTTGCACCCCTGTAGAAGTACATGTTTTCCAAAGCATCTCTGCGAACAAGCAAAAGCAAGAAGGAGGCAAAATAGTGAAGATGCACTCGTACCAACGAGAAAAATAAGAGCACCGCCGGCGTGAGGAGGTGGAACAGGGAGGTGAACAGCAGTAGGAGACGTACAATGAGGGGTAAAAATGGAAATGTGTATGAGACACCAAATATAATTGAACAGCTCAACTTCAAACGGTCCCAATTCTAAGGGGCCGTTCTCTCATCACATTTACAAGCTTAATGTCATTTCCTCCAATCAAGTACAATGGGTGTCAGTTTATAAGTGGTTATAGAAATAACTTGTCAAGTTATTATTGCTTAACCATAGTAAGCTTTTACATAAAGCTACAAATAGCTGCTTTTCAGCTCACTGTCGAACGCGCTCTAACACATCATTAATGTGGGCTTTTGTATGAGACATTAATGTCCACATTAATCTTCTCCAAAATGAGCAGCTCTGATCGAACGGGCCTTAGTAGATAACGAGGTAAGAGTAAGGGGCCGTTCTATAATGGCGAGTGAGGGATTAATCTAGTGATGTTCAAAAATAATGGACATGTGTCAAAATATTATTTGTTGTACATTTAACTATAGTACACTTGTCCAATTAGTATTTGTTAACTAGAGTCAGCTTTAACATAAAACTACAAAACCTAGCTTTTGCAGAAAAAGATCCAACGCCCCCTAAAACATCGGTACTGTAAAGGCTGCCCATTCGGTTATGGCTTATTAGCAAAATGTTATTAGTTTATATGTGTTTATTTCTTATTTGGTTGTGAAAAAGAATTAGGTCTTATTTTAGGGCCACTGGTTATATTACTATTTATGTAGCTAAACACTAGGCCCTACCAATACAAACAAAACTTTTTTTGTTTTTGTTTTTTAAAAGCACCAATACAAACAAAACTAGAGATGATGATTTTACGAATTGTTAACCAAAGTTAACCATAGCAGCAACACTTCCGCGGCTATAAGACCTGTTCAGTGCTATAATATTTGCGTTAATATGAAGTCATTGATTGTTTGTTTTTATTAGGGGTCGATGCCCAACGCAGGTTTTCCGGTGGTGTAGATAACTTTATCTCTAGTTTATTATATTTTATTTTCTTATATTCTAAATAATTAATTAGAAATTCATAAATATGCTTAAATTTTTTTAGGAAAAATTACGGTGCCCATCCACGAGGTTATGAGAATTAACACTGCCCACCCATGAATTTTTGCATTTAACACTGCTCACCCATCAGTTTTAATATTAATAGCTTCTGTCATCCTTTTCACATACTACCATCCGCAACTGTTAATATTGACCATTATATCTATTTTGACCAAACAGAGATAATAGACCAACCCTGCTTATGTTTGTTCGGCGATCGTCGTTCTCCTCCCTTCTTCGACATTGTCTGGTGTTCAACATACTTCATGAGACTGTCTCTATCTCTCCAACTTTCTGTGATTTATGGCCTAGCCAGTCGGGTTCAATTTCTCGATTGTCTTCCATAGAGGGAGAATCGCGATTGCGAAGAACCCCACCCTAGCATCTTTGGTGCGATTTTCGTTGGACTTACGAATTTTCGCTCTCCTTCCCCTCAATTTCTACAGCTTACTTCGTGTGGTTTTTGAATCCTGAATCACCATACTCTTGCTGATTAAGGTAACACCGTGATTGTTGGGTATTTATTTTCGCCCCACTTCTACTTCTCAATACCCATCTCAATTTAGGGTTGTAAATTTGGGGAAATTGTGATTTTCCACCATCCCGAATCTTGCTGCCTTGTTTCGGTTCTCTGTATCGATTTCCTTGCAATTGTCTTCGATTATGTGACAAATAATCTCTGGTTACGATTGGCTTGTGTTGATTGCTTCTATTCCTATAGTGGACAGATTGTTCGTCGACCGTCTGGTTTGCCAATCTGCTTTCGATTACTTCTTCCCTGATTCATTATCTATATTGATTGGATGGTTATCTCTGGTTTATATAATCAGTTGTGCTATGGGGATTTACACTCTGTGGTTCAATTACTGCTGCCCCGATTCACTATCTGTATGAATTTTTACTGTCTTGATATTGTTGGCCCAATTTCATTTTGAAATTAGGGTTTGACTATCCTTTTGACTGGCTGGTGGAATCCCTCTATCGAGTGATTATCTATTTTTGGTGAATATGATGTATGTTTATGATGCGAACTTGATACTACTTTCATAATGGCCTCTGTCTATTTGGTTATGACTTTATGTGCACCGATCTATGTAGAAGCGGCCCCTCATGTAATTGCTCCGTGTGAATGCGTTGAAGCACTTTATGAGAGGGTTGCTCCATGGATATTTTGGTGTCATATAGAGAATCATAACCAACTTAAAAAAGCAATGATGAAGGCCATTAGGACCATTCTAAGCTTAATCTTTTGTTACACTTGAATTGCATTATTTGTTTGATGTTCCATGCAAAATGTCTTCTTCAAGTGGGCAGTCAACCCCAGTGAGGGATGTCAAATGCCACTGTAACACGACCAAAATTGCAGGTTACTTGAAATGCTCGGAACTACGAGAAACCGTATTTCAATTGCACAGCCAACAAGTGCAAATTTTTTGTATGGTGGAGAGACATTTATCCATCTAGCCATGCTTCATCAAGAGCTTCTTATTCTAATGATGGTGTTGAATCTATGTTTTTAGAATTGAAGAATCAAAATGCTTTTTTGCTGTCCAAGATTGAGGAGATAGAAAAAGAAAGATTAGATCACTTGAAATCAATGAAGCTGGTGTTTGTGAGTATTAGCGTTGTTGGTTGTTTGGGTTGCACTTGTGTAATGATTAGTCGCCAATTATGTATGGTGTGGAAATAGATATGTGCTGTAATCAGCATTGAACGCAAACTGATGTAACATTCTCATTGTTTTAATGAAACAACTTTTAAGTTTGTCCATCTATTGTAACATCTGTTGTAAACTGCTGTAACATTCAAACTGATGTAACATTACTTTACGGTGTCTGCTCCTTTGCATGGAGGCGGCAGTACCTGCCATCACTAGGCATGAATTGAAAACAACAAATTCAGAGAATTGTTGCAAACTACTGTAACAAATTCAGATATTCTAATGTAACATTTGTTGCAAACTTCTGTAACAACAAATTCGTAACAACAAATATGTATACACGAAGACATTTGTAAATTAATTAAGAAGCAGAGTCCTTCACCAAGTTTTTTTTTTCATTGAATCCGCGGATGCAAATATCTGTATAGATGGTGTAGACACCAAAAATTCTCACCCCATAAAGCAAAATTTAGACAAACAAATAAAATAAGAGGGTCGTCGCCCTTCTTCTCAAAACTTGTTCACGTACATTCCAAAATGAAACTGTTATTTTATGACAATATTTTTAAATTTATATTTCAAAGCACCCATTTTCAAACCCGCCCCTCTTCGATAGTTACTTATTTTACCATTTTATTTTCGATATATTTCATGCTAGCCAGTTTCGTTTCATTCACGTGGCTATTTGTTTTATTTTGCTTCATGCTATTTCGTTACTTGTTTATTTTATCTCATTTTATTGATACTTTTACTTATGTTTCCTTTATTAGTACTTTTTTTATGTGTCTTTATCATTATATTTTTTAGAATCATTTTCATAAATTTATGTACATTTTCACTATTATATTCCATACTAGTATGTTTCATTTTGTTGCTAATTCGATTAAGCTCCCCCTCATCTCATCTTATTTTGTTACTTCCTTTTTCTATCTTATTTATTGTTATTCGTACATATCCAATTCAATTTCCATTTTTGTTACATTCACTTGTATTTTAATCACCATTGTATTAGTACTATTTCATTATTTCATGTACTTATTATCATGTTATTTTACACTTTATTATGTTTCGTATTTTGTTATCTACATTCTATTAATTCATGACTTTTCAGAGGGAAACAATTGTTTAGATAAAACCATTTCAGCTTACTGTACATTTTCGTTTAGAATGCTTTATTTTTTTCACATTTATATATTGAGTCTTGAGTTAGCATAGTTGGTTAGCATGTCGATCTAAGAATCAACAGATCTCGAGTTTGAATCTTGACAGGGGATGTCGGAGTATGGTGTTTTTCTTTCAGCTCGTGTGGGAGCTTAAGTATTAATTTTCACATTCATAAATTGAATTTCGCTGGCACAGTTGGTTAGTATCTTCTGAAGAGAGGCATCTAGTCCAAAGTTCACCCGTAGTAGGGGCGCCTTTTTTTTTTATGTCACACTGTGGACCAAACATGGCCTAAGCAAAATCAGAAAAAACCCTAGTAGTGTAACCAGCCGCCGCTCCCTATTGGAAATACCCTACCCTCCTTTATAAAAGAAAAAAACATGGGGATCAACAGGGCGGACCGCGGATCAAAAATTCTCAGACATGTTTATCTCCCCTTTGTTGGAAACTCTCGGCATTGCCCACGTTTTTCTCCTCTTGGTCATCTCTCATAGAAGCATCGGGATTTCAAACCCAGAAAACATCCCGCACATCTGAGACATTCTCCCACAAAAATTCCACCATCAACAAATGTCACCGACGCTTACTCCTGTTGCCGAGAACCCTCCACATCGACCGGCCATACTCACGCTTTCCTTCGCTCACATTCCTTTCTCTTAAAAAAAATGAACCCAGGAGCATGTTCATCTTGAAACCACCAGTTCACCGAAAGAAAAGTCTTCAAAATCTTGGCATCGTTTCTCATAAATCTCTCCCTGTTCCGCGTCCGTGACTGATTGTACTGCGTTTCATCATTCTACTCCACAGAAGATTCATTGCAGGTGATCGTTGTTGCTCCTCTCGGGACTTATCTCTAATCCAAGTTAGTTGTTGATTCTTTCAATTACTGGCATGACTCGGGTTCTGTTTGATGCGCACGTTCCGTTCTCATACTATTATTTTATTTCTTCTTCAATTTGTGGAATGCTATGTGGGGATGAGAATGCTTGTTTAATTCTGCAAACACATGCGTATCTTCTGTACTATAGCTTTCTGGTATTTGGAAAGAAAGAGTGAGTCGCTCTGAGTGACAAAGTAAAAGCAGTGAATGAAGTTAATCCAGATTTACAATTTTTGATTCATTCCCGCTTTTGTGTCTGGCTATTTAATTTTCAATGTATGATGCTTTCATCATCCTTTAATTTTGTACGAATCAGTTCGTTAGCCTTGCGCTCAAACTATTAAACATTTAGATGGGTAACTTTATACTGTTTAAGCATTCTAATCACGGAGCCTTCATAGAAAAAGAGAGAATCGATGACCCCGTTTAGGGAAAGAAAATTAAAAGAAAAAAAGGCATGCGGCAACAAATTTCATTCAAGTTTCGTGTTGTATTTATCGATTATTTTTCTTCATTTTAATTTCATGAATTTTTATTTGTATTATATGTTACATAGATTAGTTTGACAATTGTTGGGCCCAACCCAATATAGAGGCCCAAGACATAGAAAGCCCTAGATGGCCCATAGGACACCCCTTTGTAGAAAAGTCTTAGGTTTGGGTATCCTCAATGCATACGGGTCCTAGACACGGTCCATGTGAGGAATACCCGTTCTCCTCAAAATTTTCCAAATCATCCCTTATTGTCAGAATAAAATCCACAATCAATAAAGATTCAATTTCAAAATCCAAATATCAATTCAATTCAAATGCCAAATAAAGCCCAACATCCAAAATAAAAAGGCCCAAGGCCCAAATCAGTCCTAAAAGGCCAATTCAGCCCAAAAACAATTTTCAACCCAATTGCAAACAAAAACAAATTTTAGCCCACTTTACAAGGCCTAACCCAGCCCAATTCCAAGGCCCAATCGGCCCATCTTCCAAGGCCCAATTTGGCCCAAACCTTGACCAAGGCCCAATTCGGTCTAATTCAACCCAAAAGCCCAAACCTTGACCAAGGCCTAATCTGGTCCAACTTTGGCCCGCTCTAATCTTGACTTTGACCCAACTTTAACTTGGTCCAACTTTGACCAATCCGAACTTTGACTTTGACCCAACTTTGACCAATCTGAACTTTGACTTTGACCCAACTTTCACCAATCCGAACTTTGACTTTGACCCAACTTTGACTCGGTCCGACTTTGACCAATCCAAACTTTGACTTTGACCCAACTTTGACCCGGTCCAACTTTGACCTTGGCCCGAACTTTGACCTTACCCAAACTTTGACCAACCCAAATTTTAACCCGTCTTGTTTTCCGACCCCAACCCAAATTCCATTCAAACTCAATTCATTCAATCAAAGTCAATTCAAATCCCAAATCAATTCAATTTCAACTTCAATTCCATTCCAATTTCTCATACACTCTAAATGTCTCATAGACCCGAGCGTCTCACAGATTTTGTTATCCCAATGATTCGAATGTCTCACAGACCCGAACATCTCAAAGACCCTAGCGTCTCATAGAATCGAGCGTCTCACAGACTTCGACATCTCAAGGTTTCAAACGTCTCACAGACCCGAGCGTCTCATAGACTAACATCTCAAACCCATCAAAACCCTTTAAAACTCTAAAGCTTCCAAAACCCAAAAGTAGTGAACTACGTAAGGTCTGATCTCAACAGGGAGTTGAGTACGTAGGCAACCCACACAGGGTGCGACCCCACATCAATCAAAATACCCTTTTACACTCGACTATCTCCCCTCCAAACAACCACTTCTAACCCTCGACCACCTCAACAAGTCCAGCCATCCTAAAGGTCCCGGAACTACGTAAGGTCTGATCTCAACAGGGGGTTGAGTACGTAGGTAGCCCACACAGGGTGCGACCCCATTCCAATCCAAAAAATCCCTTTCCCAACTCTAGGGCGATATTCATGTCTGTCAAAACGTTCAAATCCATTCTGACTCACACAAACCCTCGACTTCTTCAACTCTCAAATCAGACTCCAAATCTTTCATTCTATACTCATTCGTATTCATCAATTCTTCTTCTTGGCACTAGCTTGGCAGAAAAGCTCACCTCATCCACTCGTTTTCTCTCATCCCGTCATAATCCTATCCTTGGCTTTGAACCGAATCTCTCTAATAAGGTTTTGAAAGAAGGCAATCCCGACAATTGGAGACCGAGGTTTCCTCGGGCACCAATCCAAGGTTGTGGTCATTGCCACTTCTAAGGGGTGTAACCCAGTGCGAACCCACATAGAATCTCTGCAAACGACCAGATAAGTCCTATCCATAGGCAACAAATCATCAGAGTCAATTAACGGTTCTTAGAACCCTCCATCTCCTCCCTTCCTAGTTCCTTAGGTCAAACTAGGTGGTGACTCTAGTCAATTCCACCTTATAGAGGCATAAGTCCGCGTGGAGCCCATTGAGAGCGGGTGTAGTGCTCACTAGCATTCCCTTTATGCTTTTTGGGAAAGACAGGACGATTTAGTAGGTATTTGAGGGATGCCAGAATAACGGGTGTTCACCCTCCACAGAATGGCAGTTTCTAGGATCTAGGCTTTTTAGGGTGACCATATTTAGATAGACCCCCCCATACCGAAAAATCACCCTCCACAGAATGGCGACTCTGCTGGGGAAATCTTGAGTAAGTTTTTCTCAAACTCAAGGAAGACTGAACTCCGTTCAAGATTGTCGGGATTTCCTTACTTCTTTCAAAACCTTCAAGAGATTCATTTCAAAGCCACTAGGACTACTCTGCTCCACACTTAGAGTGTATCTGAGAGGATAGTTAGGATGAGAGTTCAGAGTTCGAGATTGGCCTTGAGTGCCATATGTGTGCTTTACTATTTGCATGCTTCACTTTTGTGTGTTTATTGTTGTGTGTTTACTGTCTTATGTTTGCTGCTCTTCATGCATGACATAATATGTATTGCTTATTTATTGCTTTTCTAAATGGGGCCTTCCTAGAAGGAGTCAACCCATTGTTGCATCGGGTAGCATAGGACATGCATTCCTCTGTGTCACCCGATTTGTCCACGAGTCACGGGATCCCAACCGGTCCACAGTTGATTCCCCATGAGTTGGGTCCTTCCTAGAAGGAGTTAACCCAACGGTAATACGGTCCCAGACCAACGCCTTGAAGCTCATGATCCGAAAATATCCTCCATTACCCGAGTCTAAGCCAGCAGATATTGTACCATGAGCCTTCAGTGTCCAGCTGCTTATCCGGTGTCTAAGATGGGCTTATGGTAGTCACCCCCTTGATGCCGTCTGTCTGACCACCCTTTGCCTTAACCCGAAGATTGTATGGCTCAGTTCTCCCTTTACCTCTGCACCACGGGTGTCTTTAAAGCCCAATGTCGTGCTACAAATTCATAGATCCCGTATTTATGGATACCCATACATGACACGCGTAGTCAGCGAATAATTTGGACTTTAGACAACCTTATCGTGCAGACGATGGGAGACCCGTTTCCCATGTAGTATTCCCCAAGTTCCCAAAGTGAGTATGTTGTGATAATCCCCCGCCGTGCCTTGGTGTACTGTATCACTTCGGGTATCCTGACCTTTCGAACTTAGCACTCCGACTTTCTTGATGCGTGCCCCACAAGCATAACAGAGATAATCCCGAGAGATGAATGAAGGAACGACGGTTCCCCTGTGGTATGGACTTGATGGACTTGGAAGGTATTATCCCAATCATTCGCACTCAACTCCACATAAAATCATCCACGATTTCACTTTGCGCTTATATCTAGTTGATCACTTTTCAAAAATGAGCAAAATCAGAAAATGAATCATGTCAAACACTCTAATGAATTATCTTCAAAGTCCATTTCGAATGATTTCAAAAAATATATATATTTCAAAATTGTTATTTCCAAAATAGTTTTTCAAAAACGGTTCAATCAAAGTCTTCTAGAAAACAACTTTGTCAAACGGTTTGCAAAAGAATAGAGTGTTTTTCACAAATGTAGTTTCAAAACTATTTTCACAAACAGATTTCAAGAAAACCTACTTTACATAACGAATTTCGGAACAACATTTTACATGGATCATATTCAAAATAGTTTTCAAAACAGTTTTCAAAAATTGATTTTCACAAATGTATTTCAAAATAACTGATTAGTCCCCATGTTTGTGACCCGCTATTTTTGAAGTTCAACCCACCTTCAGGAGCAGCGGTCATTACCGTGGAAGCGTCCTAGTCATTTTCGTGTTTCACAAAAGTGATGGATTTTCACAAAGAATTTGTGCTCGATCATCACCTTTCCTTTCTCAAAAATGCCCCTTATTTTCCTTCACCGGAGCAAGTGGGGCTTGAAGATCAACGACGATTCAAGCCAAAATCAAGCTGCACCAACCCGACGTCGAGCGACATGAAGATCAAAACAACCGTTCGAGTTCAAAGCTGCAGAGGGTCAGAAGAGCACCAACCAGTTTCTCTTGATCATAGTGTCACCTTTTGCCCGAACCCGAAGACGAGCGAACGGGCCAATCAGGAGCCCGCACATGAGTAAGCAGCAGCTCAAAGCTCAAAGACAAAGCAGAAGAATTTCGGGAGCAGTTTTTAAGCTCAAACCCCATTTAATGACTTTTAAAATTGATGTTATAGGTTTTCCCCTAGCATTCTTTCTCTCTTGTCAATTCTGAATAACTTTGTGTATGGCTGTATATTCCCTTTGAATTATTTAGAGCATTGTGTATAGGGTTTTCCCCACTCCCTATTTTATTTGCGAATGGCCGAGCATAAAAATTCCTACTGCAAGATCCACCACTTTCGAAAACAACACGTTTTTCAAACCGTTTTTTCTAAATGTGCTTCTTTTGGAAACGAGCTAATAAAGCAACCAACAAACAAAGCATGCACCACATTCATGGCAAAAAAAAAGAAAAGGGAAACAAGATAAAATGAAACTTGACATGCATTCACAGTTCACATCATTTATGCATCATGCATTCCACAAAATTTTCAACAAAATAAATAAAAAGTCATTTTGCTCCAACATAATTCTCACTCAATCACATAGTAAAATTTGTTTAAAGAAGCTTAGAGATGTTGTCTCTTCTTCTTCATTCTAAACCCTTGTGTTGCTGCAGGTTTCTGCAACCGTAACTGAAGTGAAAAGACCAACCCACTTGAATTGAATTTGAAAATGGAGCAAACACCCCAAAGTAGTCAAGAAGTTGAAAATCAATTTGTTCGCAAAGGTTGACCCAAGACCATACTCATAACTTGGAAAGAACTCGAAGATAAAGCAGCATGTTCGGAAAAATACTGGGTCTATTCTGAGTCAGATAAGAATGGATTCTCAAAACATACTACACACTGTATGATCCTTTGAGTTCCAAGCAATGGACCCTCAACAATCTTCCCAACTCAAGATGAAACCTGAGCACCCTAGCAACCCACCCCCCCTCTGTCCAGTTTAAAGCAGCATCAAATGCACACCCACCTACCCCTCTGCAATTCAACTCTGAAAACCTCAATTGCCTCATTGGGAAGATTGCAGTTGCAAATGATCCATAACGAAGGAAAGCCCCAAACCATCCTCATTCATTGTAAATCCCGATTCAAGCATCAGCTCACCCACTCAAACAAGTTCCTCCACAATAAACCTCCCCCAATCGTCAAAGCCTGACCAACATCTTACCAAAGAGCACACAACCCTATTCCCCCTTCCTACCTATTACGATAGCCTCATTAGCCTCTACCCTTATTCAAAAGCCCGATCCTAAGGCGTTCCCAATGGTAGAACTGATGCAAGAGTTGAGGACAGAATTGCAAGAGTGGAAACTAATCCAACGTTTCAAATCAGTGGGTTGGGAATCGATTAATCCATATGCTGAAGCTCGCTTGCCCAAAGGCTTGAGTTTGCCTGAAATGCAGAAGTATGAAGGAATTGGAAACCCGAGACACCACATTGATAAGTATGACAAGCTCATGGATCTACATGGTTTATCCGATGAGCTGAAGGCCGCGTGCTTTAGATTCTACTTAGGGGGACCTGCTTATTCTTGGATTATGGGCCTGGATCTAAAAGGAAAGTCAAGCCAAGACCTTTACTTTGAATTTCTCACTCAATACGGTGGTAACTTTCATCATGAAGTCACGCGCAGAGATTTAGAAATCACTCGCCAAAGCCCTAGCGAAACTGTGAGGGAATTCATAAAACGATGGAGGGTGAAGGCCGGACAAATGAATAATCGACCCACTGAGGAGGACCAAATACAAATGGTGATTTCTGGCATAAGAGAAGAGTATCAATGCCGGCTGAGATGCCTAGGAATTTGTGACTTCAAACGATTGATGGCAGCCGTAATTGCTTTGGAAGACATTGAAATCAAATTGACTGAGCAACCATAAATGATTGAAAGAAGGGAACATCCACTTGCACAAAGCTCACAAGGACAACTTTCAAACCTTGGAATGTCGCTCAACAAAGCATTGAAAATATTAGTCGAGGGAGGCCATCTATCACTTTTCAATACAAGGTCAAGAATCAAGAAACTTGGGCCACATTTGCATGAATATTGCGACTATCACAGAATCCAGGGACACACCACCGATGAGTGTACCACACTAAGAGATGCAATTCAAGAGCTGATCCATACAGGAGACATCTCTACACTAGGGATAGAACATCCGTCCTATGCCAAAGGATATCTTAACTATCAGGGGTAGTGGTAGAAAACAATTTTCCTTTTACTTTACAATTGCCATAATAGTGTGACAAGGGTTGCATCCCTTCCCTCCCCCTTTGTTAAAAAAAAGAGAGAAAGAAAGATCTGGTTTGCTTAGCTATGAGAGGAACAAGACATTTTGTCATACTGGCAGCGAGAGTATGTAGTCTCTAACTCTTTAAGCAGTTAGGAATCAGTTGACCGTCGAACATTGTTGTTACGTTAAGACTTTCGTGGAACCCCCTCAAAACCTGACTATTTCAAGTTCCAAGAGCATTGTAAGAGCTTCATATACCATCAACTGGAACCGAGTCAGGCGAGGCTAGGTGTAGCCTTACCACTCATGCATTACATACACAAAAAAAACAACAAAAAAGTAACAAAAAAAACATTTGGTCAAAATTCAAAGTCAACCATCTTCATTCATCACTTTCAGCATTTCATGCGTCATATGTACATAGTAGTTCCATATTACCACAACACATTTCATGGTAGACGTACTGCATACACTCGTATCGAAACGACATCTTTGGGGAAAATCTTGAGAGATTGATTGAACAGCATGCCTGAATCACTAAACTCTCGACCCGTAAATGAACACAAGGGTCTAATCAAAATCAGCACCACAAACAAAATGAGCAATGTGCGAAGAGCGGTATTTCCCTTGGAATTTCGATTGAGGGTATTGGACAATCTATTGAGCGTGGAGGGAAGGTAGAGAGAGCCAACCGAGGTAAAACCACGAGAGTGACATGTGCATTCATTCAGCGCATGAGAGGCACAACTCGTAGTGAGATCGATGTCGATAAACAGGATACGAGCTGTGATTCATGCAAAGATCCGAAAATAGTAAGAAAGCAATCATTGGCTAACGAGAATGACGAGGCACTTAGGAGCAAAATCTCCACAAAAACCAAAAAGCTTTGACTACCTTGTACACAATCCCCTAGTGAGCCCCGCTGAGCCTTTCACGATAAACCCTTTTCGGCGAACTCCACAACAGGCCAACTCACGTACACATACCTATTCACCCTTGCAATAGAGGATCTCAAAGGATCCAGAGCCATGGTCTCTCCCCTACCATCTTTCACAAAGACAACAAATGAAATGTTTGAAGAAATTAGTGAGTCAATGCAACTCCAAAGTCAAACACCAAAAAAGAACACCGAAAATGTTCAAGAAGATTGATGAGTCAATGCAACTCCAAAGCCGGAAGTCAAAATACAAAGCAGAGAATGCTTGAGAAAGTTGATGAGCCAAATGCAAATTTCAAAAAGCAAAACGAGAAGAAAGTTCAAATTGAACACCAGAAGAGGCAAGAAGGAGAAATCCAAATCAGAAGGACCAATGATGTCCCGTAGAAACCAATAAAAAGTTATCAAAACCCGTCAAATCATTCCACCCATGGCAAAGGCGAAACACGTCCTCTATTGCACAAAAGCTCCATAATTCCCAAATAAATCCCACAGTCCCGTGTGACATACATCATACCCCTCAGCCCCGTTACAACCCAATAAAGACCTCTGACTCGTTAGTCGATGAGCGTTAACTGAAAGTACCGGATCTGAAACATGAATCATAAGCTTCGTACTTGTTATCAACATGTCTCATCATACCAAAGGGACCATGAGCGAATGAGTGTGACCTTACCCTACGAGGTCTTATGAGTGCGAGTGAATCTCCAATCTGAGCACCAAATCATAAACAGCCTACCCCGTTGCAGGTGAGAAATTTGTGAGGATCGGAAAGTTTAGAACCTCGAAAGAAATTCTTAGGAAAATACTACTCTGAGCGTCGAGAGGATCATCACGACATTAGCACACACAACCATGCTCCCGAGAGATTGACCCATATCCCTCCATAAGAGGAAAATGATTCACGCATTCAACAATCACTCAAGATCGAACCGAAGATGTCTTATATTCGTAAACCTCATAATAGAGATAGGACCGTACCTTTTCCCCAATAACTGCATATGCACTTTGAATCACTTCTAGCACCTGCATTTTTCATAATCATTTCATCTTCAGCATCTGACTGGTAAGAATTCTACCTAGTCTCGCTGAAAGTCGACTTCAGTTGCCGCTATCAAAGCGTAACTTCCGATAAAAAAAAGTCAAAGCTGGAGCCATCCCACGGCCATATCCAGAACCAATTTGGAGCCATGCAGGAGCCATCCTCAAATACTGAGACCATCTCCAGAGCTACACAAGAGCCATCCCAACAGTTTGAGAACAACACGGGTCGGAGCCAATTCGTCACCAAGACCTTGCTCAAAGAGGATCAAACTACGTATGGTCTGATCTCAATACGAAATTGAGTACGTAGGCAGCCCATTCAGGGTGCGACCACATCAAAGGCAAACACTTCCCTTTTCCCCTCGGGGTCATCGAAGCGAACCAACCAAAGCGTCGTCATGCTCCATCGACACAAGGTCATCCCGGAGCCATCCATGGAAATCCTGGAACCATGATGAGAACTACCAGTAAAGTCATGCAACTGTGTTTCATCATTCACCCATGAAAAACCATTCACCCACTATAAAGTTCACAACTGATAAGTGTCTAAATGACCATGTTTTATAGGTGTATTTCATATATAATATTAGCACTTTTCTTGCTCATTTCTCCACTTCGGTTAGTTTTCCTCTAGTTTATGTTTTATTGTTTATCTCACAATTTATTGGTTTAACATGAGGAAAACCAAGCTGGGACTAAAGTAGATAAAGAGATGAACGCATAGACGCAAACGGCTCAGAAAACGGACTTATAACGAAGAATGTAGAGCCGGTCAAACAGAGGCACGTGAGAGTCACGCGGTGGACTGGTGCAACCGCCCCCTAAGTGGCGGACGTCACACGGGCAACCGCCGGGCGGACGAGGCTGAGTCAACCGCCTCTTAATGGGCGGTGAAGGAGGCGGACAAGGAACACACAACCGCCACTTATCTTGCGGTTGTACAGGCGGACAAACAAGAGGAGACCGCCACTTAATGGGCGGTTGTCCAGGCGGACGTGAAGAACCAAACCGCCACTTATTGGGCGGTTATGCAGGCGGACTCAAGGCTGATTACAGTTTCTTCTTCGCGCAGTCGTCGTCTTCAACTTGATTCCGTTATCTATCTACTCCCGCACCGCCTACCATAAATCTCTCACGCATCCAGCTCTCTGTCCCCTGCAATCAATGAACTAAATCAATGAGAGCAATCAATGCTCAATCACGTACGGATCTGCCTCTTCTAATTCTCTATATAAACTCAGCACCAATACTGCAAAACACACACGTACGTCCACAGTCTGAAGAAATCAAATAAACACCACACTCCATTCTCTTCCATTAATTCCTCCCGTAACACCACACTTCTCATCTTTTATTTATTTTCACCATTTCACCACATTCACGTACGTACTCAAACAGAAGCAGTATTTACAAAGAGAGAAAAGAGGCAGGCGAGTGCAGACCCGTTATTCGCAGGCAGTTCCTGAATAATGAATATTTCAGTCTCTACTCTGTTTTTATTTCTGTCAATGTCTGAGTAATCTCTAATTGTGCTTAGGATGGGTGTTTAACCCAAAATAACTCAGCGTATTTATAATACCGAGTTTGCTTATAAATATTTGTTTTGTCTCTCTCTATTATTAAATGTTTAAGAACTGATCATTTTTACTCATTTACGGTTTCTCTAATTTCAATGATTTTGTAAAATTAGAGAATAGACCACAAAGAGAGACAAACGTTAGATATTATCTCCTTGATTAGCAGATAAAATCCATCGCTGTTATAAAAAATTCTCACTTAAAGCTAATTAATGATTTTAGACTTTTTCTGATTGTAAGAAGTCTACTGAATTAATTAAGAGCTGTCCTTATCTATGATTTAGAAAGGCCACAAGATAAAATTCTTA
>CM041779.1:302472612-302498701 GCA_023374045.1 Limonium bicolor
TAATTATAGAAAGTTGGTGGGTCTGTTTGGAAATTAAAAACATATATAACTATAGGTTATATTTATATTAAGGTTTAAAATGTTATATTATATGGTATATATACAAGGTATAAATTATGGGGTGATTTAGTAATAAACCTAAAGATATGGTAAGATGATAAAATTCGATTAAATGGATATGCCTTTTCGGCAATTAACAGTAGTTTTGTATAAAAACTATATGTTATACTTTATATAAGATAAAGATATCATATTATCTGATATTAGTATATGGTATAACATTACATAATGTTATGTGGTCAAAATGAAATTTAAATAAGGTATAGTGCTGTACCGAAATTATAAAGGTTGGAAAATGAATTTTAGACTATGGTCTACAATGTTATAAATGTTATAACAATTATATGGTATTAATGTGGTTTAAGTGGAATTAATATAAGTAAGAATATTCACATTAAATAATGTGACAAACTATAAATAAATGAGATTTATAAACTAAGGTAAATATTGAATACACCTTAGGAGTTGAAATTATACAACATAAAATGTTACATATTATTAAGATAATGATCTTAATAAAAGTTGTAACCATGTAACACTACTAGTGAGAATAGTCATCCAATATAAGATGATAAAATGTGACATATAATATAAGAGTTTTATAATTCATGAAACTTACCTATATTGGTAAATATATACATATGCGAGAATTATGTATATAAGGGTGGATATATATTATGGTTGGAAGCCATATGATATAATGGTGAAGGTTATTACATGGAAATAGTTTATAAACTATAAGTTATGAGTTTTGAATGCAAATGTAGTTTATTACAAGACTAATGGATTATATAATACGATGTATTATAATGGATGGTGGGGTAGTAATACTATACGATAAATAATGCATGTATATAGGTTATATAATATAACCATGCATGCAACTATAGGTTATAACACATACCTATACATGCGATGTAACAGTTGAATTAAATGTACGAGAACAGATGAACTTATGTGAAAGAGTAACGCTTATAAACTATTGTGAGTTGGAAAAATATAAATTCTTACGTTTGAAAACGTTAACTACGACGTTCTTATGAAACCGACTCCATTGTTAAACCGAGTATTAATACGTACTACGAGTAAAGAGTTTTAGGGTTAACAACACCTTAATTAATAAAGTTGAAATCCGGGGATGTACTGGGGTTACTGACATTATTCATAAATACTGAGTTAATTTGTCATGTGGATTGACACCTAGCGTTCCTCGTATTCCTAGATCGTATTTCAGACGTGCGCGCTCGACAAGCTTAGTGGACTACACTGCACATCCTTGGTCTAAGGTGTACGGTATGTGAAGAAGGTTTTGATCCGGGTTGTCCTGAGGAATTCCTTGGGCTCAGATTTGTTTGATAACTTGTATGTTATGTGAATGTGATGATGTGTGTTATTGCGTTATTTAATTATGCACGAGCGTCCTACGGGACTAACACTACGTCGACTATAGATCGACTTATATAAACATACATATGCGTTTAATGTGATGACACGATGGTTACTTAATATAATACCTTAATACTAATATTAAGTATATGGTAACCTAAGTAAAACACTTAGGTACAAGATACGACAATGTTGGTCTCTAGAGCATGGATCTCGAACATGAATATGACCTAGATTACTTATAGGTATGCGTGAGACCCATTGGGCAGCAAATTAATAAATTGTATTCTCCATAAAACTAAGAGTTAATCTTAATCCTATGAGAGAACTGGTATGAGATGAGAGGAATCCCGGTAGTTTACGAACTACCTGGTTGCACATTTGTGATCATTAAGGGGTACCCGATCGGGTTCCGCTCCAGGAAATTTCCCAACGAGCCCTAACTGGATCGTGGGTCAGATGGTACCTGCTGTTGGTATGTGGCTACGGCCTTTATATGGACGCCTTACGAGGCAAAGTGAACGACCAGGGGCCTTCGGACCTCTGGCAACATGAGCACCATTATGTGTACGGGAGGACTACTGTCCATTGGTAAGGTTAATACGGGCTGTCCTAACATGACGCCCAACTGGTAACAATTAAACATGGTTTGGATGGATGGGGCCTTGAAGGCCAAATAATATTAAACATGGGAACCGTTCGCTAAGGCGATTATACATAGTACTGTAACTATTCGATACGTTCGTTTATGCGACTGTTGTTTGTGAAATATAATGTCTATTTGGAATGGATGAATGACTATGTGTTATGCATGATTATTACAGCATTTATTATAACTGTAAACTGGTAAAGCATGAAATCATTCTAATATCAAGATGGTTAAATTGAAAAGTGACCAATAGGGTCCAGGCCCGCATACACAGCGTTTATCGCTGAGCCTTTATGACATTGTTGCAGGTTGCTGATCATCGTCGAAGCCGAAGTGCGGGATTGGGTAGATGCTCACTTGTCGACGTTATGGTTTTTGGACTTAGTATGATGTATAGGACTTATCTCGTTGTCACAGCATTATGGTAGTGCTGTTTATTTTGGTTATTGGATTTAGTTTCTGCTTCGTTATTCGCATGGGCGAGTAATGGCAGGTGACACCCGAGAGAGAGAGTTATTGTTGTTTATTCTTCCGTTGTAAGACGTCTTTAATTATGCTACATTAGGGATTATTACGTGTTTATCGAGAGGGGTGTTACAAAAGTGGTATCAGAGCGGAGTCCCGCTCTGATGACGAGATACTAGGTTAAGACAGTGAGCTTAGGACTTGGGAAATTACGGGAAATGTTGTATGGTACGAGACGACTCGTCTTAAACTAGATTAGGTTTAGTAACGCAAATTGCGTGATATGTTAGCCTTAAAGGCAATTTAATACCCACTGTTGTGTACGGTATATTTACCGAGTAATAATAGGACATTCTGTACTACAGATGTCAGGAGGAACTGAGGTCGTGGTGCCGGTAGAGGTGAAGGTGGTGACCCCGCGAATCCAGGAGTTGCAGAGACGATTCTACCGTTTTTGCACAGCTTGGTACTCAAATTGGAGGAGCACCTGCCCACCCGCCACAACCCAGGGAGACGAACTGGCTGAAGTCAGTTACCGAGACCCGACCACCTACTTTATCAGGGGAGCCAGACCCTGCAGCCTTAGAACATTTTATAGTAGAGCACGAGAAAGCCTACGAAGCTTTGCAAGTACCTACCAACAAGAGAGTCGTCATTGCTGTTTTCCATCTGAAGGATGCAGCCAGTACATGGTGGAGGTTGGTCAAGGACCATCACCTGGCTACGCCCGACTTTACATGGGCTGCCTTCGTTGAGCTGCTGAGGGAGAAGTACTACCCAGCACATCTCAAGCAGAAGAAGCACCGAGAGTTCTAGACACTCTCCCAGGGAGGTCTGACCGTGGATGTGTACTACGCTGATTCATCAGTCTGCTGGATTTCATCCCCGGAGTCGACTACTCAGAGACCGTGAAGGTCGAGAAGTTCCGGGGGGGATTACTGTTTCACATCCAGATGGCGATGGGTGATACCCTCTATACTACTATCCAGGAGTGCTATGACGCTGCCTCGAGGATGAAGCTACTGCTCCGGACTCGGGAAGAGACTCTTGGGACGAAGAAGAGAAAGAACCCTGAGGGAGAGTCTGGGGGTGGAGGAGCGTCTCTAGGCAATGGCAAGAAGAAGGGAAAGTAAGGACTTATCCCATTCTAAATTGTTTACCATATTAAACACCTTTAATGAAAGCTGACCCGAAACCTTAAACAGGAAATTCTTTCAGAAGAAAGGGCAGCAGGGTCACCAGGGAGCGAAGGGGAAAGAGCCCATCCCTTGGTTGACCGGCCCAGCTATAGATGCTCAGCCTCTAAGATCTGCGCCTCCTAAGGGTGAGAATACCTTCCTCTTAAACTCAAATGTAACCTTAACTTTTATACCATCAGATATTAACTTAAACTAAAATACCACCATCAGGCACCGGACAGCCCCAGCGCCACTACTATTGTAAGCGTTACGGGAAGGACCATCCTAGGGTCGACTGCAGTGGCCGCAAAGTAGAGTGCCGATACTGCAAGAAAGAGGGCCACCGGGAGTTCGAGTGTTGGATGAACCCATAGGGCCGTAATTATAGACCACCAAGGATTACTCAGAAGACCTCAGCTGGAGGATCTGGAGTATCACAAGGCGGTCAGGAGGGCCAGGCATCTACTGATGCTAGAGCCCAGAAAGGGAAAGGAGTCGTCAGGGCATGAGTACCCTGAACTCCGAGATACCGCTAGTGGAACACTTTTGCTTGTTTTTAATGTACTTAGCCTTGGATATTAGGCAGATATATGCTGAAGTATGTGGGAGTGTGTTAGTGAACACTCGCGTTGTTGTGTATGACTTTTGAGACTAGATATGTGTACTTGATACCAGTAAGCTTAAAACCTTGACGGATCATATTTATATGAATGGAATTTTAATGCCTACTCTATTACGTAAACCATACTCAATGCTGAGAGAGTCAACGAGACCCGTAATTACTGAACCAATGTTTCCACCTGCATGGCGCACTTGCTACTGCAAGTGCTATAACAATCAACCCACTGAAATTTCCATCTGCTTTGCGCACTTGCCACCGCAAGTGCTGTAGCTACCACTAAAATTTTAACCTCTTAATAAATACCAAAAAATTTCATGCCAGTTTTCCATACGAACCTTTAAGTTTAGAAACCTATGGAACCTTGGGAAGACTTGTTAGTCCAACCACTGCAACTGAAGGAATTACATAGCCATCGTAATTGTAAACCATGCCAGTTTAACTGTTCGAGAATTCTCAGACATGGCTTATTTGCCGAATACCAGAAGTGTATACCAGCATTTAATGATAATCACTAGTAGTGATGAAGGTTTAGTCCTTATGGACAAGCATATCCTTGTGTGAAATAGAATACCCCATACATGTAGACAAGTAGTGTAAGGAACACGAGAAGTAGTTAACTCCGTGCCAAGGACAGTGATGCATATTACCTCGAAGATGGACGAGAAGAGCCGCAGTTAAAGCAACGGGCTGAAGAAACCAAGAACCTTCAACATAGAATAGCAGATAATACACAGTGAAGACAAAGGAAAACCCATTATATGGGCGGATGATAAGTAGAACCCTCATAAGGATCAAGCGAATTCTTAAAACCCAGAGGAATCTACCAAATGAGGTGGACATAAACACATGACTACGCAATGATGAAAGACAGAGCTAATATACTAGCAGATGCCTTAAGCAAGGAACAAACGTTATGATAACTAACAACCGTCGAATCGACTGGGATATGGTGCGCGCAGAAGTGACAAACAGGAACAACCATCAATAATAAATACGTGGACAAACTTAGACGAGTAAAACTCGCAGAGAATAATGTGAAATGGAAGATGAAGTTGCAGAACTCTAATACGAATACAACATATGGATTCCCCTAGCAGAAAGCTGGGAGAACCATACGGACTTTGATGCTAACCCGCAAACGGGAAGAAGCAATGGATATCAACACGAAGTAAGTATCAAAGAACTACAACAGTGTGTTACTCCGGAACAAAACCACTAGGAGACACGGATGACAATCATTATCTCCGTGGACATGAAGGCTAGTACGTCTTAGTATTACAAAGACAAGTGCAAAGAGCACTAAGTACTAACAATAGCCAATGTCATACTACACCTCAAGCTGAAAATCAATGAGAGAAGATACGCGCATGTACGCTAGTAATCCAAACGACAGAATATATGACAATAAAAAGGGGCAAACTGAGCCTATGTTCATGGGTCTGCACCTCAGTACGGAGTGAGTGGGCCCATTAAAATGAACTCGGGAGAGAGCACAAATAGTTGAGTGCCTCACCCTCTATGTATTGTGGAGCCCGGAGGGGCTAGAGTCATACCCGTCTCTCTGATAGGAGGATAACCCACTCCAAAGGTCGAAGTTGCCACAAGGGAGTTGGAGAACTCTGTGAGAGCCAAGTATCCAGTGCTCCTAGTTGAGCGGCTATAGTATACTTGTGAGGTACGGGGGCGTAACCCTTTTTAAGGGGGGTAAGCCTCTTGGCTGTGCATGCGTGTGCACTTGGTTTTGTTGTTTCGTATGCAGGGCATACAGTAGTTTGCTGGTATGCGGGGCATATGATGTTTGTTTATTGTTGTTTCATATGCGGGGCATACAATAGTTTGTTGGTATGCGGGGCATACGATGTTTGTTTGTTTGTTTGTTCGTATGCGGGGCATACATTGAATTGGTGGTATGCGGGGCATACGATGTTTGTTTGTGTGTTGTTTGGTACGCGGGGCGTACGTTGTTGATTTTTGTGTGTAGTGTGCACTTATATGTGTGTATCCTATGAGATACCTGTTTGAATGATGTGTATACACCCATGTGTGTAGTACCTTTTATGACACTTGTGATATTATTACCTTGTATATTGATTACATATGGTATCCCTGAGATACAAAATGAGTCATTGGATATGGAATATGGAATGATGGTATGGTGTGGACACCTCGGGGAGGTTGTCAGGGTTTGTAGAATTGATAGGAAATAATGGTGCTGATGGATCGCCTACATCCATATATTATTGAACTAACGCCATAAATGATGGCTACGTGCTATATAAGCACAATATGTTATGTGTAAATGATATATCACACAGATATATACATTATGGGATTATAAGGGTAATTATATAACTTAATCAAGGTGAGACTTCGGGATGAAGTCTTTTTAAGGGGGGTAGACTGAAATACCCCTAACCATTAAATAATTAAATAATGGGAATTAAAGGTTTATTTGTGGGATTATGAAACCATAAGAAAGCACAGAAACACTTAGGCGGTAAAAACGCACCTAAATGCAGACAAGATTTTTGACCTGGTAAAATAATAAATAAAGCGTGAGTCAAAATATCTATCGGGCTGCAAACAATTCCGGTCGCAGTAGTATAGTAAAATTGAAGCAACCGGGTAATCGAACCGTGGGACTTAAGCGAAAATGTCTAATTCCTAAGCGTGTCACAAAAGGGGGGTTTTACTGAATTGTAAATGAAACTGATAAAATGCAGATAAATAAAATAATAGATAAATAAAAATGATGGATGATATGATTGAGCGGGACTCCGGGTTCCGGTTATTGCAGTTTGAATAATTATGTTATTTCTTCTGGTTTATAGATTGGCAAAAATAATAACTTTGACGAATTTGTTTACCAGAACATGCTATGACTTTTTTGGACCAGCAAAACACATGTAAACAAAATAAGTTTGAGAGATAATATCTATGCAGATGAAGTATTAACTTGTCCGATGAAAACAAGTTTTCCACAAATTTACGAATTAATCGAACCTATCTATTTTTCACTTGATCGGGTCAAAATAGATTTAGAAAGATAATGCAATTAAACGATCAGAATTATTGCAGCATAAGCACATTAATTGTAACAATCTATATGTTAATTAAAACCAGTCAAAATATAAATTCAATAAAGGCACACGTTAAAAGCAATATCAAATGTCATGTAATAACCAAAACTGCAATAAGAAACAAATAACATGTAACAAATATAAAGGGTTTGGTTTATTAAACCCTTATATTATAAACCAGACCGGTCCGGTTCAATGTTTTTGTTTTGCCTTGCCCGAACCGGTTCTCCCATGTCATTTCTTGCTCTGTTCTTTCTCGCAAATTCGCCGATTTACTACTCTGCCTCGCGACGGTAAGGGATTCTCGGAGTCGATCCGCTCTCCCTCACGCCAGTCGATCGAGTTCCTTGCTTACGCCGGCGGTGATGGTGAAACACTCGACTTGGTGGTTGGGGGATGATGATGCGAGGATGATATTGTGACGGGATGATGAGAGGTGAGAGTGGAGACGGTGCGAATTGACAAAGCGAGAGATAGGGATGATGGTGTATGGATGATGATGAATTGGTGACGAAATACCGACGGTGGTCAGTGTCGATGGCGTGAATGTGATGCGGGTGAGATAGTGGTATGGCGTAGCGAAGGTGAAGAAGATCGGTGATGACTAGTTTACGAGGATGGAGATGAAGTTGGTGAATGGTGGCGATAGGTGATGATGAGATGAAGATGTGCGGGATGGACGTGATCGATGAAGACGGTGGTGAGGGCGTGGTGAAGCGAGGACGATAGTGATGGCGGGCGTGTGGTGTTGTCGATGATGTAGCGATTGGATATGATATGGATGAAGGCGATGGTGAGGCGAGGATGACCGGTGGCGTAGTGATGGAGATGGGGTGAATGGGTCGAAACGTGTGGTGATGGAAGTAGTGATCTCGGTGGTGTAGACATGGTAATAAGATGAGCGATGTAAGTTGAATGGTGGTGACGGTGAGGCGATGGTGTGTGGCGATGGAAGACCGTCGGTGTCGATGGAGTGAATGCGGTGGTGTGGTGTGGCGTGAAATGGGGATGATGGATGGTGAAGGTGGTGAAGATGGTGGCGATGGGTCGATGGTGAAGAAGGCGGGTGAGACGACGGTAGTGCGGGTGAGATGGTGGGGTGTGAGGCGTGACCAAGATCGGTGGTTTGAAGATGTTGATATATCCGTCCAGTATGAAGACGGAGCACAGTAACAGTGCGATGCCAGATATATCAGCATGGGTTTTAATGTTATTTTATCCCTATATTAATCCCCCTCGCTTTCTTTTTGTGTTAGTTCCTGTACGTGCCAATCCAACCGAGTCCATGTACCTAGCCCGTTCTCCTATCGGCCCAAATTATTGTAAGTCCGCCTGCATATGTATATGTATGTATACATATGTTATTATTTGTTGTGTTGTAATCTTTAATGTAAATCCAATAATTTTCCTGCATTTTACATATAAAATATATCAGTTCACATCAAAATATAAATAGTAGAAAAACTATAAGATAAGTGTGAAATATAAGCCAATTCTTTATGAATATTAAATTAAATATACTGTTAAAAGTATATGTATTTTACACTTATCAAACTTCCTCACTCTTAGGTTTTGCTTGTCCTCAAGCAAATACAGAATATGACTATTCTTAAGGGCCGAAGTATTGAAACTCAGGGTCAAACAACTACTGATGAAAAACAAGCAAAATGACAATCAAAAGAAAAGTTCTGCTACTAGCTGTAGGTTTTCGCAAACAGTGAAAAAGAATGAAGTTAAAAAGCATGGAGAAGTTAGATTATAGAAACTGAAACAGAATAGTTTGGGATCCTCCACCATTTCTTTCCTCTAACCTTTGGATGACAAGGGGTGTGAAGTAACACCTTGTTCCGTGATACCTTTCAACACCACATACTCATGATCAGAATAAGCAAAAATGAATTACGCATTTAACTTTTAAAAGTTTATTTTCCTTAACATTCTATTCTGTCATTTGCATATTTAATTCATCCCCTCAGACTTTTCTCTTCACCCATGTAGCGGCTTTGGGCCTTCTATCCCAGATCACAAGACCTTAGGTAGATGGGTGATAAGGCACCCCAAGGACTTAATAACCGAATGAAGAGGCATGTTTTGGTTCAGAAATTTTAATTCAGATCACCGGAGTACCTTGCCTTATCCTTTCATTCCAAACATTCACATTATTCTTAAGACCCCAAACTAGACCAATTCAATTTTCATAATCAGCTTATCCACCAAATTTCAGTGAAAACAGATATAATTTGAATAAAACTAAACACACAAACAACCTAGAGCAGAATGTTTCTTGAGGTGGTCATCAGGCTCGTTTTCAAAACTTCCAAATTATTATGTTTTTTATTTTTGGCCACTTACAAGAGATAATTCTTTCAAAATAAGAGGACAAACAAAAACAAATGTGGCATTAAGTGCAACTGGCATATTTTCAGGGAAAGGTCCTACTTCCTCACACTTAAGAGGAGCAATGTCCTCATTGTTCAAAAATAAAATCAAGAAAAGACCTTTCAAAATATGCTAGACTCATGAAGAATTTCATTCAGGACAATCATGGACTGATATAAAATAAACATTAAGCATGATAGGCTGAACATAAACATTAAAATAGAGGAACTGAAACTCCCCTGATATCGTAGATTGAGGAAGGTTCCCTTCCTCACACTTGAGCTCGTGCATGGGGTTGTAGCCTTCCTCACACTTAAGCTCGTGCATGGGGTAGTGGCCTTCCTCACACTTGCGTTCATGCAAGTGTCCAGCCTTGGAGAGCATCAAACAACACAACAATTGTCAACTGCACACACTCACAACTCCCACAAAAACGCCGAAAACGTTGCATTAAAGTACAGACACATTTTCCACTGCTAAATAAAAGAAAAAAAATAAAACAGAAAACAAAAACAAAACAAAAACGACACATAAATTTAACCACTGGGTTGCCTCCCAGTGAGCTGCCCTTCTTTATAGTCTTTGGCTAGACTTCTGCTTCGTTATCCCGGATCAAAAATGAAAGTTAACAATGGTGCCAACGGAGATACGAAGTGGCCAACAATCAGTATTAAACCACCTGGATCAAAACAGAACGTTACCTCAACAAATAAAATAGGAAAATAAATGCTCCACAAAACTTGGTTCTTGAGGAGGTATTGATGGTAACGGGTCTCAAGCAGAAGACTAGGTGGTGAATGTTGTTCTTCCTCGAATTGAAGGATGTAAACATCTTCCTCCTTTAGGTGAGGCTTGAAAAGGTTGTGATACTGGCAAGGTGGTGGTTGTCCATTATTCTCAAATTCGAGGATGTAAGCATCCTCCCCTGGGTCGAGAATGAATGTTGAAGTGAGCTTCAATGGGTGGGTTGGGCGGTCATCATTTTTCGTTGAAGAACGGCCCAGATTGTTCGGTTGATGACCCTGGGTGCGAGGATCATCTAGTGGTGGAGACCTCTCTTCAAATTCAAGGATGAAGATATCCTTATCTTCATTGAGCGGTGTAGGGAGAACTCCGAGGCGGGTTTTATCTTCAAACTCTGGTCCCGGATCAAAAGGGAAGGTGGCCTCCACACTTAGTGAGTGGGCTTCGAGTTTCCACCCTACTGCTTTGGTGCACAGGTGGGGAAGGCCTTGATCCTCCAGATGAAGATCAAAGTTGGATGATTCCTCTTCCTCAAGTTTGAGGATGTAGATATCCTCATTTTCTTGGAGAGGTTCATAGGAAGAGCCTTGATGGAAATCAACTTCAGAGGGAATTGGTTCCTCGAAGGTGATATTGGTGTTTTGTTTGGATGACTTGGCGGGAGGTGACGGCGGTTCCTTCTTCTCTAATTTGAGGTGATAAGTATCCTATCTTCTAGATAGAGCACGGAGAAGGAGGGGAAATAACGGTAGTTGACTTCAGAGGGAGGAGGCTCCATGAAGTCAAGGTGGAAGTTGTCCTCTGATGGCTTGTCTTCAAGCTCAGGCAGATGGTTCGATGTTGTTTGCTCAGGTTCGAACGGGGGAGGTGATAGTGAGCAACTCAAGTCCTCAGTAAGGTGATCCATTATATGAACCATTTCGCTCTCCAGTTGTTGCGATGCAAGAGGATCTTCCATCATTGCATTTATCTTTACTAATGTAGTGTAGAGCTGTAGTTGGTTTATGTCGAGGTCTTTTTCCTCCTCTTCATGGGTCATTTCATCTCCAGTTGTTGCTCCTGTTGAGCTAATGTATGGAGCATGATTGTAGAACCATGAGGACTCTCATGGTCTCCTTCAACAGGTTGTTCGAAAACATTGCTCATGATCGTATTGTGCTGTGCAACACCGATTCGCTCCAGGTAGTCTGGTTGATCCTCTAACCATAGTTGCTCTTGTACTACGAGACAGTCATCAAACTCATGATCTCCCCCACATACCGAGCAATATATGTCTTGTGAGTAGAATGGTTCTCGATCGAACTCCTCTTCAATTTGCTGCTGGATTCGATTCCGCCACATTTCTTCAACTTTGGGACAAAAATTGAACTCGTGAGGTCCCCTACAATATGAGCAATATATATTTTGGGAATAAAAGGATTCCCATATGAATTGCTCCTCACTTGCCATTATTAGTTAGAAATAATAAAAACTAAGAACAAAATGAACTAATAGAAACAAAATAATAATAATTGACAACCAAATCCATTGCCATTTTTTTTGTTTATTGTTTTTTTTAACAAAATAACTAAAACAAATAAAAAAAGAAAAGCAGATAAATAACAAAATAAATTAAACTACTGAAAAATAACTATAAGAAAATAATTTAGTAAATAAAAAATGGAAACTATAAAGTAAAATAAAAAGTAAGGGACAAAATAAATAACAGGAATTTAAATGACAGAATTTAAATGACGGGAATTTAAATGACGATAAAATAAATTACTGATATTGAAATGACAATTAAATGACTGGAAATTTAAATGATTGGAATTTAAATGACAGAATTTAAATGACTGGAATTTAAATGACAAAATTTAAATGATAGAATTTAAATAACTGGAAATTAAATGACAAAATTTAAATGACTGGAATTTAAATGGCAGAATTTAAATGACTGGAATTTAAATGACTGAGAGGACCAGATTACTGGAATTTAAATGACTGAAAAGGACCAGATGACTGGAATTTAAATGACTGAAGAGGACCAGATTACTGGAATTTAAACGACTAAAGAGGACCAGATTACTGGAATTTAAATGGCGGAATTTAAATGACAAAATTTAAATAACAGTAAAATAAATGGCTGGAAATTAAAATAACAATAAAATAACTGGAATATCAATTAATTGTAAACAATACGCTAAGTAAATTGCTGGAATAATTAAATAACAGAAACAATAATAATAATATAAACAACAAAAGAAAATGACTATAAATAAAAGGAAATGAATTATGAAACAGAAATCAAAAATAGCAAACAGAATGTTAAACACACAATAAAACCGAAAAATAAATAAAATAAAAACAAAATATTAAAGAAACAAAATATCAAAATAACAAGTGAATTATCCGGGGTTTAGGGACTAGACAAAGTCAAGTCCCCGACAACGGCGCCATTTTGCAGACAAGATTTTTGACCTGGTAAAATAATAAATAAAGCATGAGTCAAAATATCTATCGGGCTGCAAACAATCCCGGTCGCAGTAGTATAGTAAAATTGAAGCAACCGGGTAATCGAACCGTGGGACTTAAGCGAAAATGTCTAATTCCTAAGCGTGTCACAAAAGGGGGGTTTTACTGAATTGTAAATGAAACTGATAAAATGCAGATAATAAAATAACAGATAAATAAAAATGATGGATGATATGATTGAGCAGGACTCCGGGTTCCGGTTATTGCAGTTTGAATAATTATGTTATTTCTTCTGGTTTATAGATTGGCAAAAATAATAACTTTGACGAATTTGTTTACCAGAACATGCTATGACTTTTTTGGACCAGCAAAACACATGTAAACAAAATAAGTTTGAGAGATAATATCTATGCAGATGAAGTATTAACTTATCCGATGAAAACAAGTTTTCCACAAATTTACGAATTAATCGAACCTATCTATTTTTCACTTGATCGGGTCAAAATAGATTTAGAAAGATAATGCAATTAAACGATCAGAATTATTGCAGCATAAGCACATTAATTGTAACAATCTATATGTTAATTAAAACCAGTCAAAATATAAATTCAATAAAGGCACGCGTTAAAACCAATATCAAATGTCATGTAATAACCAAAACTGCAATAAGAAACAAATAACATGTAACAAATGTAAAGGGTTTGGTTTATTAAACCCTTATATTATAAACCAGACCGGTCCGGTTCAATGTTTTTGTTTTGCCTTGCCCGAACCGGTTCTCCCATGTCATTTCTCACTCTGTTCTTTCTCGCAAATTTGCCGATTTACTACTCTGCCTCGCGACGGTAAGGGATTCTCGGAGTCGCTCCGCTCTCCCTCACGCCAGTCGATCGAGTTCGTTGCTTACGCCGGCGGTGATGGTGAAACACTCGACTTGGTGGTTGGGGGATGATGATGCGAGGATGATATTGTGACGGGATGATGAGAGGCGAGAGTGGAGACGGTGCGAATTGACAAAGCGAGAGATATGGATGATGGTGTATGGATGACGATGAATTGGTGAAGAAATACCGACGGTGGTCAGTGTCGATGGCGTGAATGTGATGCGGGTGAGATAGTGGTATGGCGTAGCGAAGGTGAAGAAGATCGGTGATGACTAGTTTACGAGGATGGAGATGAAGTTGGTGAATGGTGGCGATAGGTGATGATGAGATGAAGATGTGCGGGATGGACGTGATCGATGAAGACGGTGGTGAGGGCGTGGTGAAGCGAGGACGATAGTGATGGTGGGCGTGTGGTGTTGTCGATGATGTAGCGATTGGATATGATATGGATGAAGGCGATGGTGATGCGAGGATGACCGGTGGCGTAGTGATGGAGATGGGGTGAATGGGTCGAAATGTCTGGTGATGGAAGTAGTGATCTCGGTGGTGTAGAAGTGGTAATAAGATGAGCGATGTTAGTCGAATGGTGGTGACGGTGAGGCGATGGTGTGTGGCGATGGAAGACCGTCGGTGTCGATGGAGTGAATGCGGTGGTGTGGTGTGGCGTGAAATGGGGATGATGGATGGTGAAGGTGGTGAAGATGGTGGCGATGGGCCGATGGTGAAGAAGGCGGGTGAGATGGTGGGGTGTGAGGCGTGACCAAGATCGGTGGTATGAAGATGTTGATATATCCGTCCAGCATGAAGACGGAGCACAGTAACAGTGTGATGCCAGATATATCAGCATGGGTTTTAATGTTATTTTATCCCTATATTAATCCCCCTCGCTTTCTTTTTGTGTTAGTTCCTGTACGTGCCAATCCAACCGAGTCCATGTACCTAGCCCGTTCTCCTATCGGCCCAAATTATTGCTGAAATACCCCTAAATTAATTTAGGGGATTTCTTTTATTAAAAATTAAATTATGGTATGGAATAATGAATATTAAATTATTATATGGAGTTGTGAAATTTATTTAGGGGTTTACTCCTATTTAACCCTAATTATTATACATTATTATATAGTATTATGAATTTAATAATAAGATTTATAAGTCAATAAATCTTGGGAAAATTATTAAACACTCCAAAAATATTATAAAGATTTTAGGAAGTGTTGGAACATTGTTTTGAAACATAAAAGTCAATATAAAATTCTAGAATCCTTAAAGCTTATTAAGCCTTGCTAGAGTTGACTTTTTGAGAATGGTCAAACCAGGCCATGAAACCTATACCAATAAATAGGTTATGAAAAACCATGAAGATCGATAAAAAGAACGTCAAAAACGGATCATCCTAGCCAAAGTTATGCTAGATTGAAGTTTTGAATCAAAATTTAAGAGATGCCACGTGTCACTCTGTAATGGGTCACCCACACTTAGCCGATTTCTTCCCTGATTTTCGGAACCGATTTCCCTTACTTTGCCCTAACTTTAGACGGCTATAACTTTTATATCTCTCAATATTTTTCCATGCCGTCTTCACCATTCTCTTCTCCTACAATTCCTCTTTCCAACCATTACTCATACAAACCCTAAATCCTTCTGAGTCAACCGGAAAATCGAGCCAAAGTAGCCACCTTGCGAAACTGTTTCCTGAATTCTAGAATTCCCTTCGTTTTCAGGTAATTTGCGTCAATCATAACTTCTTCGTTAATCAACCAAAATTCGATTTCTTTAGCTCGTTGTAAAGATCTCTAATCCCTCTACAATTTTCGTGTTTATGACCAAGTCTGAATCGTAACCAGTTGGGAGATATAGAGGTCTAAAGTTTCGGTTTCAACAACACATAAAATAACACCGGAACAGAGAGGTAAACTCGTGTTTTGTGACTTCAATATCTTTCTGTATGATGCGAGTTAGGTTTAGATCTTGCTACCAATACGTAGATCTACATTTCTTCTTTCCAATGAGCCCTTACTCATAATCTAACTCGTTTTATACTGCTAGTTATAGATCCGCAAAGTTGGCACCACGAACTGGTTAAAGTTCGAGTTTTTCCCAGTTTTTTTTTCCGATTTGGAATTCGCTTAATTCGCACAATCCGGTGAGTCTCCGATCAAATTGCTCCGTTAATGTTGTTCGTAGTCTTGTTTTCGACCTAACCCATGTGCCAATTTAGTCAATTTCGTGTTAGGCTAGGAGAATTTGGAGGAATTGCATTCGATTTTATTCTGTATCGAGATAAACCCTAACTTTCGAAATCGAATTCGAATCTTGATGAACTCTGCATTATAATTGGGGAAATTGGTACCAATAGAACCGGAATTTGATTACGAATCCATAGAAACAAAAATCACTCGATTTCATTCTGTAGATTGTGAGAAAAACAGGATTTAGTACTCGGTTTGGTAATTGAGTTCGCTGATGAACTCGATGCACAGGGGCCGTCCGATCTCGTTTTAAGAGATTGGACGGCCGAGATTAAAACATACCAGAATTAGTTTATAAGGGTTTTAGTAAATTCCAGTAAATAGTCTTAACTAGTTGGGTTAATTTAAATATCTTCCCGAATGTAATATGACTTGAAATTTTAACCATAGATTCCTTATTTTATCTAGTTTATTTTGATGTAAATTAATATGGTGTTGGAGTTTTTAAACATAAGTTATGATTTTTACAAGTTACGGGTTTTCTGGAATTATTTGGCTAAATTTAAAAGATATTTTTATGAAATAAATTTTTATAATATGTATAAAATGTTATAGTTACTGTATATTAAATTTGGGAATTTTTGGGCAATGGTAAAAGGTTTTAAAAATTGTGTTTATGAGTTTTTCATAGGAATAACCTATAATATAAGGTTTTTAATGTAATCAAAAATTAAAGTATGGTTTGTTAATTAACTTTTAAGCTGGGGAAAATAAAGGGAACTAAATTAACATTTTATAACAGTAAGTTTATAAATGTTTTTGTATTAGCTTTTAAGAGAAATGAAATTATTTACATATATGTATTTTTACTTACTTAAGTAGGAACTTATATAAATTAAGGAATTTAATTATCCTACATTTTATTTACTATGGGAGTTAATATTTTAAATAAACTAAGGAACAAATATATATATATTATTTTTACACATTTATAAAAAGGAATTAAGGAGTAACTTATAGTAAATCAAGGAACTAATTAAATTACCACTTATAATAACTAAACATTATAAGAGCTAGAACCCTAAGATATGGTAAAAGAAATACTTTATGAAATATACTTAGAATACAGTTTAAGGTTGTTTTAATAAGATAGTTTAAATATGATAAATTACATAGGGAATGTCTTAGTTAATTTCCAATACGGCTATACTTATACATATGTAATAAATAAGGGAAACACTTTATTTAATAAGCCATAGGTCGGTTGTAGTTATGCCTAAAAGTTATTAAACATAATTAAATACAATAAACTACATAAATAATGTTTTGAACAAATCCTAGTATATTAAATATATACACATTTAACATAAATAAAATTAGATACCTTATAGGAAATATAATACGAAGGAATTAATAAGTTAAACTAAACCTCTACATAATGTTAATAGATGAATATTATATGAGGTGGTATTAAATTATAGTTATGTATTAGGCTTAAGAGTTACCGTTGAGTTTCCAAGGTTTATATATAACCATATTAAAATACATGTATAGTATTATTGTAACACCCCATCCAACATTAACATACTTACAACAAACTGCAGCGGAAGAACAACCTCATCACATTACTTAACTTGTTGGTGTTACACGCCGTTAGCCACCCACGTGGCTAACAAGGCTAATACATACACAATGTACCGGTCTGATGGGCTAAATTCCCGAGCAACTATACATTAATATCCCTTTCCATTAACAACAGCAACAATATACACCTTAACAACTATACCGAGTATTTATAAACTGGTGCCGACAACAATTTCGGTCTTACTACACCTACTGTACACATACATTTAAAAGTTTACCCATGTACAATGACTACCCGTCCTACTCTCGAACGGCTTCCAGCACTTCGTACCTGAAATAGGAAAAGAAGAGAAAGGGGTGGCCCCAAGGGGCTCAGCACCTTTGCTGGTATGGTAATCCCGCAGCCCACATGCTACCGGGCCACGCACAACTAATTGTCGTCTTAACATGCGGTTGATTATATTTAAATCATGCATGTAACAATAAACACATCGCTTAACATTTTGCCTCAATGGGCTCAACAACGGATAATATATCCTTACTTAGTAAGTCACTCTTGGTATTCATTATCCCTAGAGTGTTCCTCCTCTAATGGAGCTACTTCCTTAATAGGCGACACATACCCTTAAATCGGGTTATCCTTAAACGCCTCTTATCACAAACTGGGATTCATATCCATGATCCACACACTCCACATTATACAACACACTCCACATTATACACCTACAACATACACTACATACAACACTTAATAACACTTGCACGTTCCTACGTACACAACATAATATTGTAATGAATACTGCGTCACAACAAAACACATAACACAGCGGGAACGGTTCGCTTAGGAACCTACCCAACATTGTTTTACACACTGGTGAGCCTAGAGAATGTTGCCAGTCTCATGATAAGCTCGTTATACAATAACAAGAACACTCATTACCGTCCTAATAGTTGGACGAGTAACTTAAGTTAAGGCGGTTCGGGTTTGGAGGCCCTAACACACCACACAAACACAGGTTCCCACTAAACCGATCATAAGTCAGAATAGGTAAGCTTTGGAGTAAGCTAATGGGAGATCATAACCCGTGAGGGAAACAACCATAACAAAGAGAAGGGTAAGGCTAGGAAGGATACCCTCTCCCAAACAACGCGCGACCGGCCAAACCGGATTCCTCACTACTGTTAGTACATACTCACTTTAGATATTAGTTAGAACCCCACTATGGAGCCTATCACATAACAACACATACAGTATTGCAACGGGGTTGAACACACACAAGGGAGATCCCTACATTCACATACACATATCACACATTTAACACACGCATAGCCGTGGTTAGTACGTCCCATGGTACGGGTCGTTTGCTCCGAATACCGAACTCTCAAGTGATCCTAGACTCAGTTAACTAAGGTTAACACTGCTGAGATTAAATGGTATCGGAGTTGAACACGCCACATATATGAATTACTGTAAACTCATTTCATGTTTTATCTTACAACGTGGCAAACATACAGAAAAACATATTGGCATACAAGCCGGTGTAATCCGGTAGGACGCAGGTTGCAAGAAAACCATACCTGTCACCGGAGTCCACTTATCCTGTCCATTTATGTTCCTCGAGTAATTCTCGAACCACTGTTAACATCACATGGGTTTTTATTAACATTGGGGTAACATGTTTGTTTAAAGTCTAACGCTTATAACTTTTCCCCGTTAACTTGGTTAAATAACTTTACATTTTAACTTGTTTTACTTTCACATTTAATTACAACCTTTCACCCACTTATTGTCATTAAAACTCACCTAACATGTCCTTAACATCCTTATAACATTATTACCTACCAATCCCCATCATTACACATCATTTCATAACCTTAAACAACATTTTTGGTCCGACCGACCCACCGACCGACCCACAGCTGGGTCGGTCCATTACAGGACCCTTTTTACTTCCTTATAAACATGTCCGTCCGACCCACGTCCGACCCACCATTCTGGGTCGGTCCATGTGCGAACATTTTTTCCACCTTTGAAACTTGACCGACCGACCCATGTCCGACCCAACCTTCTGGGTCGGTCCATTACCGAACATATTCTTAACATTTTACAGAGGCTCGACCGACCCACAAACTGGGTCGGCCCCTGGGTCGGTCGCCTCCTAAACTTACCCAAACTTTGCCAATCTTCACCAAACTTCTCCTAAGGCCTCTTAATGTGTTCTAACATCATTTGGCACTTCAAACACACCCCTAAGATATTCTTAAACACTCACAAAACTATTTTTCCTAATTCCTTAAACCTTACTTACATCTCCACAAAATTCCTAACACTTACAATGTTTCTCCTTATGATTTCTAGGTGGCATTTCACCTATAATGACCACAATACCAAGGTGTTTCCTCTACACCTTAACATCATCTCTCAACTTCTTTTCTTACTAACTAAATCTCCTTTTTTTCACATCATACCTAAACATCACTTATTCCTTGAACACCAACATTACCTAAACCTTTAACAACTCCTCCAAGACTTTAATACATTCACAAAACACCCATAGAACTCCTAGAACTTCCAAGACAACACCTAAATCCTTGCATCACTCCAAATCACTTTAATACATGTTTTCTTCTCAAGTGACATTGATTCACCTTTAACACTTTCTAGTTCACCAAAACTCACATTAAACACTTAAAACTTCTTACACATTTCCCAAATTTGGCCATAGCTTCTCTAGTATATACTCACATCCAACCACTTAGGTTTTTACCTTATTTCACTCAAAACACCTAAAATCCATCAAACACATCTTTATACACAAACTTCACACATTAAGCACTACATCACAATATAGTGCATAACTTAAATTGCTTGACTCTTAGGCCCTTAAATGCATGGCTCTTAGGCCCTTAAATTGCATAAACCTTAAACACTGAATTTCCCACATAAATAATGCCTTTGACCTGTAAATACATACACCAAAACATATGTTCTTTTACTAGTCTCCTTGAGAACATTTTACTAGGTCACTCACCATTGGCTCCTTAGGTATTTTATCAAGCAAATCAAGCTCATTTTCCTAAGGCACTTAAACTACATTGAGATAGTTTGTTTACCTCTTTTTCCTCACAATTCTTTCTTGGTTCCTTGTAAACCGGTGGGGTGTTTGGTTGTTTGTCAACTTCTAAACATTATACAAACAACATAATGAGTATTCAAGCATTATGCTTCATCTCATTGTAAACCCTAATTACATATATTGTTTTAACACATTAAGGTAATTGTTTTACCTTGGAATTGGAAGAGAACTTGAATAAGTATCAAGAGAGGACTCCTCCTAGCCCTTGGAAGATTCAAATGAAGCTAGAACAAGGCAATATAAGAGCTCCATTAATGGTGAATTTTCGGACAACAACAAAACATGGAGGAAACATGGATTTTCTTTGAGTTTCCTTACCTTGAAGCAAAGGAGAACATGAATATGTAAAAAGATGAGCTCAAGCTCCTTCAATGGTGAATCTTCATGGCACCAAAATTGAGTTCTTGAAGATTTGAAGAGAGGGAAGTGTAGAGCTTGACCTAACTAAGACAAATATGGTCTTGGAATTTGATTTGGCCAAGGGAACTAGAAGATACAAGTGGTCAAAGCTTGAAGATGGTATATGTGCTGTAGCACAACCGAGAGAGAACAGAAGAGAAGAGAAGAGAAGAAGAAGGGAACCGTGTGAAATGAAGGAAAGGAAGGGAGAATGAAGATAGAAGTTACTTTTGAAGATATTTGTAAGTTAAAGCAAATAGTACTTTACTTTAAGCTTAAGTTTACTTATTTGATTTCTTTTACATGTTGGTGACTCACACCATGAAAAAACCGGCCCCCATATGCCTAGGAGGGTATAATGGTCTTTGTTGACCAATTTAATTACTTATAACATTATATGTTACAAACTAGTTATAAAAATCACTATTCACCTATAACAAGGCACATAGAAGTGAAATTTTTGATTTCCCACTAATATGGCCACCCAAATGTGATACTATATAGTACACATGTTAATTAAAGAGTAATGATGGACATTTAGCCATTCAAAACTCATTTACAAGACAATTTTTCAAAAACGTGCTTTAAGACTCCTTAAAGCACATTTTGTGTTTTAACTTGTTTTCAAGCTTGGTTTTCCTTAGTAATTGATTTAATATGTTCATTAACATATAAATAAGGTATAGGTGTGACCATTAGGTCTTATACACATTCATCCCAAGCTTAGAGCACATTTTTGCTCTTATTGACTTTAAGGTATTACCTTGTGTTTTGTTTGGTTTCATTGTCTACCAAAGTTCCTAAGGACTTATCTAGCCTTATTAAATCATAATTAAATGTTATCAAGTCTTGGTAGGCTCTTTGGGTCCTAACCAAGTTCACTCATAGCTTAGAGCATGTTTTTGCTCAAACTGTGTCTTAGTGCTTTATTGCACTTTACTATGTTTTAGATTGTCCACTGATGTTTCTAAGGCACTTTTTAGCCTTTACATACCATAATTTGATATTTAACCACATATCAAGGTTTGGGGTATTTCAATCTACCCCCCTTAAAAGAACTTCGTCCTCGAAGTTCACACTCTTCACATATCATTAGATTAGAACACAGTAATCACTTGGAAATAAGCTTCCTTAACCATACACACTTTACATCACAACCTCGGACTTGATGGTCCGGGCAACACATTCACATCCACACATAACATAACATATCCAAATGATAACCTCGAACTCTATGGTCCGGGTATCTTAACAACACTTACACATACATAACAACCCCTTTGACTCACTGGTCTTGGGTAACATAACAACATTTGGACATAGGTCCCCACACATAACAGTCTTTAGACACATAGGTCTAGGTAACACCACACATTTAGACTCATAGGCCTTGATAGTATACACTTTAGGAAATCCAAGTCAAAACAACATTCATTACACATACCACACAACATGTCAGAGCATGTATAGCAATCAAAAATATCCTTGATATACACTGTGATCCCGCAGAACCCGGTCGCGATGGACACCTTCCGTCCCCGTGCCTTTAGGAGATTAAAACAATCACATAAGTTTTCAACATATGTACTTCTCATGTCACCGGTCCGAAGACAAAGGCTCATGCGTCCTCAGCTCGTGAGCAAGTACTACAAAAATATCCTTTACTAGATTAAGTATAGGAAGATCTTTTACTCAAAATATTAATCGATTGTTTGAAAATACCAATTGAAAATTCTTTTGAAAACACCATACAACTCCAAGTCCAACTTAAGCTCTTTGCTTCTTTTATTAGCGTGGTTATTTGTGACCACTTATAGGGAGTTTCAAGAGTCATCCAACCCTAATGTGATCAGCATCAGTGTTGAACTATCTTTCCACCCCAATTTGTGTTCGGCTTCCCTTGATCACATGCAAATCAAGTTCCACCTCCCACTTCATTTTCAAGCATCAAACAAGTCACTCATTTCCAATTTTCTATCTTTGAATCATTCTAGTCATGATCACAACATCTCCAAAGGATAGAACTCCGTCTATCAGTTACCTCCATTCACTTTTAATCCTGTTGCCTAGGGAATCTTATTCTCACTAGGTTCTATGTCGACATCATGCCTTTTCATGCATCACTGTTAAGTATACATATATATACACATATATTTTATCCAAAATACAACACCTGGTTTTACATTTATTACACTGTCGGGGTTTGTTCCCCCGGGAGTTTATCTACTCCCCACACTTGTCAATCACACCACAACTGTTAACAAACACACACTTATCACAATGGTATTCGCATCATCTTGTGCGCAATTACCACAATTAATCCATGAATGAATGTGTATGTTTACGTAACACACACACCAATCATCAAACACAACAATAATTTGTGCTATGCACAATATAAATCACATACACTACGTACACTTGTACGGTAATATACACCAAGTGGTTTTGCGCCTACCCCCCTTAAAAGGGATTACGCCCACGTAATCAATCACTAAACATTAACTTAAATGTTTTGCCGTCGTGAAGTATCTTAACTTCCACGCGGTCTATTACACAATGGATTCTGATTAGAGGATCTTAACCATATAGCGGTTTAGTCCCTAAACCAAGAATTCGCATTGGAGTTATAACTCATAACCGGTTTCGGTCCTGGCCTGTGAGGCTTTTAGGCGTTAATAATTACCATTCACTCATGTTCATTATTTACGTTGTACATTTGAATCACTGGTTCACTAGTTCTGCTGCGAAACTTTAATAACTGTAGAGCTTAATTACTCCCTTTTGTTATTCTTACTGTATTGTACATCCCCAATTGTCACCTTCATCTTGGTAACAATGGTTTCTCAACCGACGCACGGTATCTTTTACCCTGAGCGGATTCGGTGAGTTATAAACTTTCTATCCACTTCCATAACCATTTACGGTGTATACAGTTATGTATTTCACAATGATTGAGTTGTTCCCTTCCGGCTTATTGTCGGTTGAGATTGAGCTACTACCTAGTGTGTAGTGCTCTCTCAGCTATTTCCAACATTTGGGGTATATTCCATACCGATATTTGGTAATTAGTGCTACTGTAGTCACTTACTGTTAATCATATTTCCACGTTTGGTTTTGTACAAGTACTTTTTATTGATGTGGCCTTGCATTTCCTATGCATCGGCCTTTATAACATTATTTGTCCACAATCAACATGTTTCCAATTCCTAGCTATCTCATTCGATCATTACTGCGCAAGTGCAATACCAAAACACTCAGTCATACAGAGTGCAGAGGCGTAAACTCTTGACAGTAAATCCCTTATGCGATCGCCATGGAATTCACACTGAGTTTCACTGAGACTCTTATCTCGTAACTGGTTTTATCTGTTACATTATCGCTTGACAATATTTATACAACGGTCGCTTGTTGCGCACCGTGCTCTCACTTATTGTATAACACTAACTTACATGGTATTTACTGTCACACTAACTTCCACATATAAATTTACATTATTCACATTACGGTTCATCCCTCATTTGGATGACCACCGAATGCTCCTTGAGCATCGATCATTCCAGTCACAAACCGGCGTTATTCAGCTCGGTGTTTCACTTTATACACATACTACTAAGCTAATTACTCTCTTTCATTAATAACATCGTCCATCCTTAACATTTCTTGAACTTGATTCACATAACTACCGTTCCTGCGGTGTCACAATATCGAGAGGTATCCACCACTCTTAATGCAGTGGTTCGTTACCACTCTATTCACCTAACAACATAAACTTCTGCCATCAATCGAATTTATACAACCTATCTTACTTATGGCTTATGAGCCTTGTTGCCTTGAGTGGGCTCATTGTAGGCTGTGCACACATATGTACTTCTATGTACAATATTACATGGTTGGATGTTATACTGAGCTCCATGACAAGGTCGTTGCATTCCGTTAGCTACGCCTTTCGCGTCTTTACTGGTTATTATCTTCTTTCTGTGAAGATTAACATTTCCTGGTAGTGTAGGTACTCATTCTGGGAATTTCATCCCGTTCATTGCACATTATGTGTCCACATTAGGCATCTGCTTGCCATGTACAGGCTGGGTCACCATTCCAGCTATAATGTTTATCCCTAAGGATCTTAAGACATATGTGGTGTTTTACATACAGTTGTGCCCATCGCACTTGCTAACTCTTAAAACATTCCTTGAAAGGAATTCACTAATTCCTTTAGTCTCGTAAATTAACTGAGTTCCTTACTTCAAGCATTCCTTGTATTTTTAGCTCCTGTTGATTTATGCTGCTGACGTAGACGGAGTCGACTACTCCCGTGCTTCGGACTCTACTGGTAACATATATGGGGGGTATCATACTGATACATTACTACTACCCAACTAACCCATAAGTAGGTCTGCAGGCCCACATGCTCCTATCGGAGTGCGGTCGTCCCACAACACAGTTGGTACACGGTAGTGCCGTCACACGCCTAGGTGAAGTATTTGTTGTCAACTCCCTTAATGGTCCCGTGACATATTCATTCCTTACTTCCCGAACTTAGCAGGGAAGTTTATGCATTGTTGATCCTTGTCAACTGTCCTTGATTCACTGGTTGTTAAAAGAGGTTGTGAAAAGAAGTGTTGGTTTGAGAGAAAGTCTGGTTTTGAAAAGAAAGGGGTTTGTATAAATCCGGGTTTTAAGAAAAATTTTCATGGTTTCACAACATCTTCTTACCTTAACCCAAGTCTAGCTTCTTGCTGACTGGTGTACTTACCAATTACAGAGGTTAGGCTATAACGGGCCCTTCCACTGTTATGACCCGATCACATTTAAAACTTTATTGTACTTTTCCAGGTACTTCGTAGTGGTTATAAATTCCCGAAACAGCCCTATTATA
>CM041779.1:302499201-302525109 GCA_023374045.1 Limonium bicolor
ACCTGCAAGATGAAACCAAGCAGCCCCACCGGGAGGGGTGAGTCAGTTCCCTGGAATGGAACTGGTACAATTCTCAAAAACAACTTATAAAACATAACTCTTCAAAATAAACAGTAACTTGAAATCAAACTCTTGAAAGTAAAACAGGGAAAGGAGGCACTTCAAAACAATCAATCATAGAGAAGAGAGAACAAGGTAAGGATAGAGACAAAGAACTAAAAACCAAGTCAACCACTTAAGAAGTCACACCATATAGTTAGTAAGCATCCACTATTGATGTTAGAACCAATTCTGGTTAAGAATAGAAAGACTCAGGTAGTCACAAAGGACTAGGAATGATATGAATACCCATAACCCGTGGTAGACAGTTTATGTCCCCACCATTTCAGAAAGCCGATTCCCATAGACAAAATATACTCAAGAGTGGAATAAATTCAAGTGGGAGAGATGGCCCCCACCGCCAAGTACGTTCTTTTAGGACAGGGGATATACAGCCCCTCACTGTTTACTACGCCCCTTTTGGGACAGGGGATATACAGCCCCTCACTGTTACCATTGAAGACGCGCGCACGTCACCACAAAAGACTCAGCTCATGGATGAAACAATATCCAGAGTCAAAAGAAGAATTACCAAGATTGTCCTTCTCCATATTCCCACTAGATCACTAACTACCTAGAGCAATACCAAAACACTCAGTCCTACAGAGTGCAGAAGCGTAAACCATAAGCAGTTAATGTCTAATGGAACAACCAAATAGAAAGAACCAATACCCATGTAAGTTTCACATTCAAGGCTCAGTTAGTCACACAAATAGTTTCCTTTTGAAATCCAAAGGCATTTTCCAAAACATTCCATAAAGTCCATTAGCAAAAGTATCTGAGTACGAGAAATCGTACCTGGTCAAGCTGTAGCAGTTCTAGTAAAGTCGTGCAAACATTCAACAATTCTCTGAGGAACATTGAAGATAATTTACTATCAATAACCTGTACCCTAAGTTAAACTTAAATAAATTCCTCTCTCTTATTTCCAAATCTCAATTATCTTATAAGCCCTCGCTTAAATGTTATGTATAACCTTTGACTTATTTTAGAAGGTTGTATAGCCCAAGGTTGTAGGATCAAGGAATGTATTTTATTAGAGTAAATTACTCAGAACCCCCTTGAGGATTTGGGATATTACAGTTAACCCCCTGTGTTTATCATAATTATTGGTAACCACCTCACGGTTAAAGTATCTTTGACTATGAGCCCCAAACTATAACTTTGTTATTAGGAAGTTAACTACGTGTTGATCTATCAACTTAATCACATAAATAATGCCAAGCTGGACAACAGAACTGCTTAATCACATCATGCAACTCTCTTCCCCACTTTAAATGCATTTTCAAGGCAAGGTTGACATTTTTAGGAAATAATAATACAGATTAAGTAGTGCTTTGTCCAATCTAACATTATTAATGTGATTAAGCTGATAGGTCAACACGTAGTAACTTCCTAAATAATAACAAAGATATAGTTTGGGGGAGTCGTAGTTAATGGGTACAGCTCGAGGTGGACTTCCCTTAACCAGTAAGTAAGTATTTTAAAACGGTAAGGTGTAGTTATATCCCAAATCCTCAAGGGTCTTCGAGTATTTACTCATTTTATTAACACCTGCTAACTGTCCACTCCTATCCACTTTATTCATATTTAACCACAATCCTCACAATCAAAACTTTTGAGACCTTTATATCATAAATGTGTTTATATTATAATTAAATCTAAGAATTTCAAAAATAATCTTAAGCTCAATACCTTTATTCTTAATTTAGAATAAACATTGTATTATGACCTATGAGATTTCCCAGAATACTATACTCTATATATACACATGTAAAGATTATGTACTTAAACAATATCTACTAGATAAACCCATTATGATTAAGTCTTTCCCTTAACTTAATTAAGATCTACATCTTGTATATTGGAATCGTAGTGTTGTAGACGCGTTTTAGTAAAACTTAATTGAACTGCTAAACTCAATTATCTCATCTTTAGTTCAGAATGACTTTTAATTACAACCATCTAAAAAACTTGTCATAAGATGTTAATAGCTTCTCATCCTGAATAACTATACTATAGTTAACTTAGTTTTAACGAATTAATCCTACATTTAGTATTCACAAGGTATATTATTGTTTATTATTACCTATACAATAGGTGTTTAGTATAACCTTTTATGTATCCTTACTTACATTTAATTTCCTAAATGTTTTATTTTACACACATTCCCCCATAGTCTATGTACAATCCTTGTATACTAAACTTCAATAAACTTAAGTCTTAAATACGTTTTAAATTATTTACAACCCTAAGGTTTCAAAGGAATAACTTAATAAATTAATTCCCTTTATTATGTTTTAGGATAAGCATTACATATTAACATAAGTGAAATACTCGACCTTAAATATGGCGATTAAATTATCCTAATAGGTATTTAAGAGCCTAATAATGATTAAGAAGTATTGGTAAGGGAAAATAAATCCAAAAGAAATAAAGAAACGCTTAAAAAGTGAAAAACTAAATAACCATAGGAGGTATGAGACCTCGGTTAGCGTATTATAAGGATTCTAAAGGCTTAAATAAGTCTAAATAAATATGAGGAACAAATCCCGAAGGAAACAGATCCTTAAAATAGATTAAAAACACTAACGAACATTAAAGCGCGTTTTTCGAGGTAACCCGGAAACGTGACTTTAAGTAGTCAAACGGACCCGTAAAAATTATAAATCAATAAATAATAGTAATTAAACATTTATGAAAGCTTAGTAGTCAATAAAAATAAAGAAACGAGAAAATTCCGGAAAACGGGCCGGTTAGTGAACAGTACCTAAACCGGGTAAATAACGAGCGTTTTCTATAAAAGAAGAAAAACGCTCCAGCTAATATAACTGTAGGGGGACCGATTTTTAATAGTCAAATAACTCCCTCACACACACATGTAACTAGCTAATTAAATAAGAGAGCCAAAAGCAAAAAGCAATAAATAGAAACTACTTTATCCCTTCTCTCTCTCCCACTCACTCATTTCTCTACTCTCTCACCTCTCTCCTTCCTCACCATCGATTTCTCCCCCTCTCTCCTCTGGTTTTGGGCGATTTCCAAGCTCCCCTAACAACAACAATGGCACTTCATCTTCTCTCCCATGCTCTACCTCCATTTGAGCTCCAATCACAAAAATAATTACATATTTGTAATCCCCTCATCTCCTCTATCATTCTCTCTTTTCAAAATTTGAAAAGGATGAGTTTCATCTCCATGGGTTTTCCCCATTTGAAGAGAAAAGCACACCATTATGGAGCTTGGAGTCTCCTCTTTCCAACAAGGTAAAAATCTCCATGAAAACCTTAAGTTTTCTTCATCTCCTATGGTAACCGATTTTTGCCTCTGTGTAACACTCCATTTTCTCTCTCTCTTTTGAGCATAATACCAACCTAGCAATGGTGGTGGATTCACCTTCTTGGACCAAGGGCTAAAACCCCTTCTAAAACACTCCAAAGGTAAACCCTAGAATTTTTATTCTAAACACTTCAATGAATTATTGTTAACTTAAGGGTTAGTATATTAATTATAGTTGTTTTGTGTTCATTGAGTGATGGGAATGGAGTTTGGCAACTCCATTCCCCACATGGCCGATTTGGGCAAGATAGAAAGAAGAGGAGAATTGAAAAGGAGTGAAGAAATTATAAGCTCAAGGTAAGAGCTCTTACTAATGTTAAATGTTAGTGCATTAGAGTAATGGGAATGGGAAAACCAATCTAAAGAAACCAAATAATGTATTAGTAATGTACTTGAGGAAGTTTGAGTATTGTGAGCTAGTATGTTAATTGTGGGCCTTAGAGCCAAGTGTATTGTGTATGTGCATTAGTAATGTGGATCGAGGAAGTAATGGTGTACTAAGATTTTGTATGTGTGCTGGTAGAACCCTTGTGGTTTGGCTAGATTAGGAATGAGTTTGATGAGAAAACACATATGTGGAGAAGTAAGAAATGTAGAGGAGCTATGGCAAAATTTTGGTAGGAATATGTACATGTAGGGATGACTTGGTAAATGGGAAAACCAAGGGTGTATTGGAGTAAGTAGAGATGTCTAATAGCTATGAGTAGTAGTTGTGGTAAGAGAATGAAAGGATATAAAATCTGTAGCAAAAATTGTTGGATGGCATTGGAGAAACTAGGAGGACTTATGTACAAGACCTTAGGAGTGAGTGTTGGACTTGAAGAGGAGAGGCAATGCATTGTAGGCCTTGAAAATGGCATTAGGAGAGGAAATTATGTATGGAGGAGGTAAGAACCAAAATCTGTAGCAAAGAGGTATTAAGTAGCATTGTAAAACTAAAAAGAAGTAGTGTGCAAGATTTGGTAAGGGAGAGTAGGACTTGGGTATGGGTAATGTAATGGCTTGGAAATGTATTTGGGATGCTAGGAGTGACATTGGTAGATGAAATATTGAATGGTAGGAGTTGTAGGAAAATCTGTAGCATTAGAGAATGGAAAACTGTTGTAAGTGTTGAAAGGGAGTGAGGGAATTGTGTAAGTTGTTTGATGGATTTAGCAATAAATTTGATGGATGAACTAAGGTGAATTAGAGGATTTTAATGTTGTTTAAACATGTAGGAAACATGTGGAAATGAGTAGGAAAAGATTGGGTGTGAATTGAGTAGAGTTTGGGATTCAAAATAAGTAATTAAAATGGGTACTGGGCTGGACCGACCCTAGGACCAACCCTAGCAGCGTCGGTCGACCCGAAAAATTGTAATCTCGGAAACTTCTGCATCCGACCGACCCAGGGACCGACCCTGACTGGGTCGGTCGAGTAGAAATTTAGACGGGAAATGTTTCTGTAACGGACCGACCCAAGGACCGACCCTGGTTGGGTCGGTCGGGTTGGAATTTTCTGTAATTAGAGTCTCTGCAGCCGACCGACCCATGGGTCCGACCCAGGGTGGGTCGGTCGGGTCAAAACTTACAAAAAAAAAAACTAAAAGATTATGATTAGTATATATATATATATGTATATGTATACCCACTTATACATATGAGCATATATATGTAAGTATACCATTGTTAAACAATTAAAAGTAAGTAAATAAAATGTAAGTATAAGGATGTAAAGACTTAGTAAGTATGAGTTAGGAAACGTAAGGATAATCGAATTAAATTGATGATAGTTAGATTAATTATTCGATTGTATGTAAATCATAGGATTTGATTTGTGAACACCGGAGGAACGTTGGGATACAAGTACAACGTGAAAGGTATGATTTCTTCATGCCCTGTATCCTAATCTGGTTACCCCGATTTGTGTGCTTATTTGACCACCTAATAAGATAAATGCATGAATCGGATTATATTGCACTTACTTGTGCTTGTTTACATTGTTCTCGATATTTGTCTTGAACAATAGTTTGGATAATTCATGAAACATATGAATGATGATGATGTGTATTGTATTTTGTAGTGTACGTGTATATTGTAATGTATTTCGTATGTATGTGTATATGGGTATTGTATTATTGTGGCTTGGATGTTGACTTGTGCTAATTCCTAACTGTCTAACTCCTAACTTAAGTGAGTAAATTGGAATGAGTACAAGTCCGATACAGCTTCGGCCACGCGTGAGGATGCGGAGTCACAAGAGGTTGGCTGCAAATCCTGACTCTTAAACTGGTCCGCGGCCCAAATCCCTTAAATGGGTAGCATCCCGGATTGGTGAGTCAAGTAAATCCCGGAGGTGGGACGGTGTAGTCCCCAGGGCCGGAGGTCCCGACAACTTAACTTGAGTAAGAGTAAGAGTAATTAAGTATGGATCCGTGAGTATGAGTATGAGTATGTATGTGTATGTATGAAGTAACGAGTAAAAGAGTAATCTCCACCCGATTAACCCGGGTGGACCAATGAAGCTAACAAGAATTGTATATTGTGTATGTAATGGTTATGCGTAATTCGGAAGAAGGTAGGTATGTATTGGATGGTTTATATTGTATTCCTTGTATGAAATGAATTGTATGTATGTACGTTGTGTGAGTATTATTGTATCGTGCATAAGAGCATGTATGCATGTATGTTTGTATGAAAACGAACCGCATGTATTCGACCAAGTGGTCGGCGTACCCTCACTAGTACGCGGGGTATGCGGTTATCATGCTCGGCGAAAGCTGACCCCTTCGGGGGACATTTTTAGTGTGTAGGTACCCGAAGCGAATGTGGTCAAGGCACGAGACCGGCGACTACATGGATAGTAGTAGTAGAATGTAGAGGTGTATCAACTAGCACACCCCTTGTATTTAGAAAGTAATGTAGTAGTGAGGAATGGGTAGACATAGACTCATAATGAGTATCTATGAACTTGGAGGAAACATTGTATTTGTATTGAGAACCTAGTAAACTCGGTTATGTATTTTGTATGGTATGGTACTGTAAAGGAGTAACGTGTTGAATGGAATATAGTAGTATTGAACTGGAGAATGGAGTATGTATTGTAGATGTGTAATGCGGGATTCCGTCCATCAGACCGATGCTGTATGTAGAAGTAGTAGCCTTGTTAGTCACGTGGGTGACTAACGGCATTGTATCACCCATTGTATGTAAGTAAATATCCGCTGCGTGTATCTGATATGTAAGGAGATTGGACGGTAAGCACTGTATTAATGGTAGGGGTGTTACAAAAAGTGGTATCAGAGCGAAGTATGCTCTGATGACTGGAAATACCGAGTTTAGGAATACCGAGTTTGGAATTAGAAGCTTAGGGCTAAGGGCTGAGTGTTAGCATTAGAAATGTGCTAGATAGGAACTCCGGTGAGTACCGGATACCTACAATACCAGACCCGCCCTCCACAATCCCACTGTATAACTTGGGAAAGGACGCCAGAGAGAAGAAAAGCCTTCTCATACACGGGGAAAACCCGATCTGGCAGTGGTGAAGCAATCACACGGTAAACAAGAACCAACACATGGTAGATTCCAAGAACTAGAAGACCCGGAGATGGATTCGGTTGAACCACAATGCCCGCACTAATAGCGGTGGAGTAAGCACTCCAACCACCAGGAGGCTACAACTTACAACAGCATGGGGCGACATGCTCAGCAGTCGCAGAACCTAACTAAACAACAGCAGCAGGAAAGGAAGCACTAACCGTGCTACGGAATGGAAAAGGGAGCAGTAACGGAACCCGAGACACAAGTCTACGGGATAGTAATACTTGAATAATACCACCAACGGTATGCTAGCCGACTAAGGACATAGTCGGAAGCGGTTAACTCCAAACCACAACGCCGAAGAGGTTACAATACCTGGCCAGCATAGCTTACACAGCTACAAGAACATCCATGGGATATAATCCGATAGGACTACAAGAGTAGTGCCTAAACAAGGTAGGCTCAGTAACCACCACAAATGTGTGGGAACGAGCCACAAGGAACGACGCAAAACAAATAGAATGGGAGTCTCCAAGGATTGGAGAAACATCCCGATTGTCAACAATCACGTCAAGATCATTAAGAAGCTACCTAAAGGAGCGAGTATACCAATTGCAGATCAACAAGATCAAGGGAAAGGTCAACAAAACTATTAAATACAAGCAGAAACCATACCAAGATTTTGGTATAGGATTATCCAGAAACCACCGATACCGCGCCTTGCCAAGGCAAGTGCAGTAAAGACAGAGATATGTAAAGGAACACTAATACGTCACAAGTACATAGTAATGTACGGTGACAGTAACGAAACAACCACAGGATCAAACATCCTAAAACTGAAGGAATGGAACTTGGAAAGGCCTAACGGCCCGACCACCGTATTTAGAACATACCAGTCAGCGAGAGGCTAGACCTGGTCAAGACCTCAAACGTGGCTATGCCATGGGAGATTTCTTTTAACACCGAACCATTGTTTAAAAACCCAAAATTTTCTTTTCAAAACCACAACTCTCTTTTAAAAATCTGGATTTTTAAACCAGACCAACAGCATTATGGTGAGTATCATAGAATGATACAAGAGGAGTTGACAATAGAATACTTCACCTAGGCGTGTGACGAACACTACAAGTGTACCCAATTACGGGATGTGGGACGACTGCACTCCGAAGGAGCTTGCGGGCCTGACATATAGTTGGGTAAGTGGTAACGTATCAACGTGGTACCCACGTATGTATACATATAGTGTACGACGCACGGGAAGTAGTCAACTCCGTTCTACGGACCATGAGTGAATTTTAACCAGAACAACTGGACACCAGACAACCAAGGAGAAGGAAACTCAATTAAGGAATAAGTATAAGGAACTCAGAGAATTCATCTGAAGATGAGGAATGAGAATTAGGAAGCGCAAGAAGCGCAGACTAGTAAGAATAGACATTGGATATGTCTCAAGATGTCAAACCAACACATGACAGCTGGAAGGGATACCCAGCCTGAACACAGTAAGGTAAAAACCTAACGTGAACACCACAATGCTCAACAAACGGGACAGGACTCCCGAAAGCAATCACCAGATTACCATAAAGTAAAACCCATCATTGAAGGGAATATTAAACCTAGTCGCAAGCGCTAGGAGCAAGGATAAACGGTCTACCCAACGACGGGAGACGTTATAAACCTAAAGGGAATAGCTTAATACAATACCATAAGACGGTATAGAGGACAACACATGTTATAAAACATTAGCCGGATGTAACGGCATAACTACCAACACCCAGGAGCGATCCTTGAAGGGTATCTGCGTTAACACAGTCGAACGAAGCGTCATGATAAGGGCACGACAACTAGAACAAATACTCGGTTAAGGTACCGAAGGGATTTCACATAACAGGAAATACCCTAGACTACAAAAGGCACTGATTAGCACCAGAACGCCTAAAGGACCTTCTATGAATGGAAGCGTGATGTCACGACTTACCATGGAGGCCAGCAACACCTCCAACCAGTGATGGTATACAAGGAGTGGAAACAGATATAAGCAGCTTGCAAAGAGCATAGCTCGCAGCAATACGGCTTAAAAGCCATCAACCAACTATGTTATGTAAACCTTAACGGTTGCATAACCCATACCATTTGATAACAAGACTTGCAAGAGATATTGTCTCATACGACAAGAAATCAACAACTGGACCATCAATTCAAACCCAACATCCTGAGTGGCTTGTAGTAATGGCCAACTCAGTGTCACTGTCACTAGAGCATCAGTCTAGTATATAGTTGACAAATTCTTAATTACCTTCATGCCTTCTGTAGCAATGGTAGCACAGAGGCATAAGAATCATGATAATGCCAACATTGGCTAGTCCACATTTGGACACTACGAGAAACCCAAGGGAAGATACCCCTCGTTAACCGAAGACCACCAATGCGGTGATGATGTGAACCCTTCGAAAAGGCTTCCATCTACTATAACAATGAAACCTACGCAATAGGTATTGCCATGGGGCGATGGAATAAGGAAATGGGATTTCCAAATCATTACAACGTAAAGGAGTAAGCATACCCCATGTGCACCTAAGCATATGTGAACCACTGTATAAACACCAACACGGTAAACCTCGTCACGAGACTTATGAGTGGAAGCATACCCCTCAACAAAGTACATTCACTGTTAGTGATAGAATACTCTTCAATTAGAGAACGGGACCAGAAAACCCTTGAAGTTTCTTGGGATGTCCTGGTAATAAACATACAAGTAAAACTACACAGCGAGAGCCTGCTACCAATGCCCAGCACTGAGAGACAATAATTGTCAAAACAATCAACGGGAATGCACATTGCACACATGAATGACCAGCGCTCAAGAGAGCTTGTAACCCGATAAATTACTTCATCATTACCAACCAAGATACTTGGTAAATTATATCATAAATGATGATAAAATGTGAGGTAAGCAAACCTACACATAAAACGTAAGTTGAATAAAACATCTCCACATTGGGAAATAATCACATCACGGTATGCTACAACAACCGTCATACACACGAACAGGGGAAACCCTCAGTGTTCATGCCATAAGGAAATGGTGCCAATGACAATGGCAATAAGTAAAGAGGAACTATCACAGTAACAGAAACAGTAAAAGCGATGTTGTATAATGAGTAAGAATACGGTGCGCAACAAGCGACCGCTATGAGGAAGTAACAGATAATAACACAGAGTATAAGTATAGGATGACAGGTAGAAATATTCTTTCCTATCGCATAAGTGACTTACTGTCAAGCGTTTACGCCTCTGCACTCTGTATGACTGAGTGTTTTGGTATTGCACTTGTGCAGCTAATGATCTAATGGGATGGCTAGGGATATGGAAAATGTAAACCGTAGTAAACCTTTCTTTTCACCAACGAACATGGCACTAGCCAGTTAAGCAAGCTTAGCAACAAACCGTGCGGCCTAAGGCCAAAGAAGCACGAAGTGTGTACAATACGCTAACAATCACAAAAGTGAATTCCAATGGAATAAAGGTGAAAGGAGATGTAAGAAAGTCACTAGAACCGACGCATACAAATGCAAGGTCATACAAGTAAAGAACACTTGTACTGAACCAGAAGAACTGGTATAATTCAGAAGCAATTGACAACAAAGGAAGCACTACAACTAAGTAGTGACTTAACCTCGCCCGACAATAAGTCGGAAGAGCTTGGTGAATAATCACGAGAGTACGAATAGTATACATAATAGATCGCCAGAGAGCTGGTTATAAATCTTAAACTCATTGAGTTCAAACAGCGGTAAGAGAATACCACACTATTAGTACACCCTATTCCCATAACGAAGGGATAAAGGGGCGATGAGTAACATATTGGAAACAACCAAGGAGCAGTAAAGTACTAAGATTATTAGGGTCACGCAGCAGAAGCTAGTGGGCCTAGCTAGGAGATGATATACCTAGTAAGCATAATAGAAGGGCTATTAATGCCTTGAAGCCTAATAGGCTAGAACCGAATTAATTATGAGTTAAATAAACTCATATAGGAATTCTTGGTGCAAAGACTAAACCATTGGTATGGTTAAGACCCTTTGACCAGAGCATATTGTATAGTGTACCGTAGTGAAGCTAAACGCTTCAGATTGCCCAAATTGATTAAACCAATGTTTAATAATAATAACATATGGTAGATTACGTGGGCGTAATCCCTTTTAAGGGGGGTAGAGCGAAAACCGCTAATGCAAGTTTTATAAAAAAACACATAAACTATAATGTGCATAGCACAAATGAGAATTGATTCGATGAGTGGTACTTACGTTATATAAACATACGTATTCATTCATAGTGAAATTGTGGTAACTAAGCATTAGACATGCAAATATCATAGGGCAATGTACCTATCTTGTAACACCAGCGTAAGAGTATCAGTAAAAGAAAAGTAATGAGTAGTGGATGGAACTCCACAAGTATTGTAACCTTTGAAGAAGTAGTACGAAATGAATGAGGATAGTAGATGAATGAAGGTATGAGTAGTGGAATCGTAAGTAAAATATGTGAAACACTGAAGACAACTAAATCTTATAAGTGTAGTATTCCGTAGTTAGAATATAGGATATGATGGTGAGTAATGGATGGAAGTAGTGAAGGTTGAGGAAATGAGCATTAGGATTGAACCACAGAGTAAAGCAATTGGGGAAATAGAGTGAGGATGATTGATTGACTGATTCCATCCTTTGGAGATGCATGAATGACTAGGAAGAGTAAAAGATAAAACATGAAAATAACTGAATTATTTGCTTGTTTGAAACTGATGTGGGAAGTCGAACTTGATCCTGATCAGATCAAGGGAAACCGAACACAAATTGGGGTGGAAAGATAGTTCAACACTGATGCTGATCACATCAGGGTCGAATGATTCTTAAAGCTCCCTTAAGTGGTCACAAAATCACACATAGGATAGAAGTAAGGTATATATATTGGACTTTGGAGTTATGTGTTTTAGAAAATTTTTAATTGGTAGTAGTGAAGTATTTCTCTTAGACTGAAGGTTAAGAAATTGTGAGAAGCATGTACCGGAGAAGATAGTAGTGTAGTATGTGGTATTATTCCAAAGGCAGCGGGACATAGAGGAGTCCTGCGTCGAGATGACCGGAGTGCCTGCGGGATGGTATGTGTATTGCATTGCTTTGGGAATAGCTTTGCACTGTATGTATGTATGAACTTTGTAATGAGGAACCAGATAGTTAGTAGTAGCGCGGATTGGAACAACTATAGTACATTTGGATGGTATGGTATGTAGAAACCTTGAGTGATGGATTTGGGAATTAGTAAGAGGAAGATTGTATAACCGTAGTATTAGACATGTAAGAATGAGTAAACATCGTAAACTTATAACCTCGAACAACTTTGAGGACAAAGTTCTTAAGGGGGGTAGATTGAAATACCCCCTTAAATAATATGCGCTTAAATTATCCTAATAGGTATTTAAGAGCCTAATAATGATTAAGAAGTATTGGTAGGGGAAAATAAATCCAAAAGAAATAAAGAAACGCTTAAAAAGTGAAAAACGCTAAATAAGCGTTAAATCCCTAGGAGGTATGGACCTCGGTTAGCGTATTATAAGGATTTAAAGGCTTAAATAAGTCTAAATAATATGAGGGAACAAATCCCGAAGGAAACAGATCCTTAAAATAGATTAAAAACACTAACGAACATTAAAGCGCGTTTTTCGAGGTAACCCGGAAAGTGACTTTAAGTAGTCAAACGGACCCGTAAAAATTATAAATCATAAATAATAGTAATTAAACATTTATGAAAGCTTAGTAGTCAATAAAAATAAAGAAACGAGAAAATTCCGGAAACGGGCCCGGTTAGTGAACAGTACCTAAACGGGTAAAATAACGAGCGTTTTCTGTAAAAGAAGAAAAACGCTCCAGCTAATATAACTGTAGGGGGACCGATTTTAATAGTCAAATAACTCCCTCACACACACATGTAACTAGCTAATAAATAAGAGAGCCAAAAGCAAAAAGCAATAAAGTAGAAACTACTTTATCCCTTCTCTCTCTCCCACTCACTCATTTCTCTACTCTCTCACCTCTCTCCTTCCTCACCATCGATTTCCCCCTCTCTCCTCTGGTTTTGGCGATTTCAAGCTCCCCTAACAACAACAATGGCACTTCATCTTCTCTCCCATGCTCTACCTCCATTTGAGCTCCAATCACAAAAATAATTACATATTTGTAATCCCCTCATCCTCTCTATCATTCTCTTTTTCAAATTTGAAAAGGATGAGTTTCATCTCCATGGTTTTCCCCATTTGAAGAGAAAGCACACCATTATGGAGCTTGGAGTCTCCTTTCCAACAAGGTAAAAATCTCCATGAAAACCTTAAGTTTTCTTCATCTCCTTTGGTAACCGATTTTGCCTCTTTGTAACACTCCATTTTCTCTCTCTCTTTTGAGCATAATACCAACCTAGCAATGGTGGTGGATTCACCTTCTTGGACCAAGGGCTAAAACCCCTTCTAAAACACTCCAAAGGTAAACCCTAGAATTTTTATCTAAACACTTCAATGAATTATTGTTAACTTAGGGTTAGTATATTAATTATAGTTGTTTTGTGTTCATTGAGTGATGGAATGGAGTTTGGCAACTCCATTCCCCACATGGCCGATTTGGGCAAGATAGAAAGAAGAGGAGAATTGGAAAAGGAGTGAAGAAATTATAGCTCAAGGTAAGAGCTCTTTACTAATGTTAAATGTTAGTGCATTAGAGTAATGGGAATGGGAAAACCAATCTAAAGAAACCAAATAATGTATTAGTAATGTAATTGAGGAAGTTTGAGTATTTGTGAGCTAGTATTTAATTGTGGGCCTTAGAGCCAAGTGTATTGTGTATGTGCATTAGTAATGTGGATCGAGGAAGTAATGGTGTACTAAGATTTGTATGTGTGCTGGTAGAACCCTTGTGGTTTGGCTAGATTAGGAATGAGTTTGATGAGAAAACACATATGTGGAGAAGTAAGAAGTAGAGGAGCTATGGCAAAATTTTTGGTAGGAATATGTACATGTAGGGATGACTTGGTAAATGGGAAAACCAAGGGTGTATTGGAGTAAGTAGAGATGTCTAATAGCTATGAGTAGTAGTTGTGGTAAGAGAATGAAAGGATAAAAATCTGTAGCAAAAATTGTTGGATGGCATTGGAGAAACTAGGAGACTTATGTACAAGACCTTGGGAGTGAGTGTTGGACTTGAAGAGGAGAGGCATGCATTGTAGGCCTTGAAAATGGCATTAGGAGAGGAAATTATGTATGGAGGAGGTAGGAACCAAAATCTGTAGCAAAGAGGTATTAAGTAGCATTGTAAAACTAAAAAGAAGTAGTGTGCAAGATTTGGTAAGAGGAGAGTAGGACTTGGGTATGGGTAATGTAATGGCTTGGAAATGTATTTGGGATGCTAGGAGTGACATTGGTAGATGAAATATTGAATGGTAGGAGTTGTAGGAAAATCTGTAGCATTAGAGAATGGAAAACTGTTGTAAGTGTTGAAAGGGAGTGAGGGAATTGTGTAAGTTGTTTGATGGATTTAGCAATAATTTGATGGATGAACTAAGGTGAATTAGAGGATTTAAATGTTGTTTAAACATGTAGGAAACATGTGGAAATGAGTAGGAAAAGATTGGGTGTGAATTGAGTAGAGTTGGGATTCAAAATAAGTAATTAAAATGGGTACTGGGCTGGACCGACCCTAGGACCGACCCTAGCAGCGTCGGTCGACCCGAAAAATTGTAATCTCTGAAACTTAGAAATTTTAGATGGGAAATGTTTCTGTAACGGACCGACCCAAGGACCGACCCTGGTTGGGTCGGTCGGGTTGGAATTTTCTGTAATTAGAGTCTCTGCAGCCGACCAGCCCATGGGTCCGACCCAGGGTGGGTCGGTCGGGTCAAAACTTAAAAAAAAAAACTAAAAGATTATGATTAGTATATATATATATGTATATGTATACCCACTTATACATATGAGCATATATATGTAAGTATACCATTGTTAAACAATTAAAAGTAAGTAAAAGATAAAATGTAAGTATAGGATGTAAAGACTTAGTAGTATGAGTTAGGAAACGTAAGGATAATCGAATTAAATTGATGATAGTTAGATTAATTATTCGATTGTATGTAAATACATAGGATTTGATTTGTGAACACCGGAGGAACGTTGGGATACAAGTACAACGGTGAAAGGTATGATTTCTTCATGCCCTGTATCCTAATCTGGTTACCCCGATTTGTGTGCTTATTTGACCACCTAATAAGATAAATGCATGAATCGGATTATATGCACTACTTGTGCTTTTTACATTGTTCTCGATATTTGTCTGAACAATAGTTTGGATAATTCATGAAAATATGAATGATGATGATGTGTATTGTATTTTGTAGTGTACGTGTATATTGTAATGTATTTGTATGTATGTGTATATGGGTATTGTATTATTGTGGCTTGGATGTTGACTTGTGCTAATTCCTAACTGTCTAACTCCTAACTTAAGTGAGTAAATTGGAATGAGTACAAGTCGATACAGCTTCGGCCACGCGTGAGGATGCGGAGTCACAAGAGGTTGGCTGCAATCCTGACTCTTAAACTGGTCCGCGGCCCAAATCCCTTAAATGGGTAGCATCCCGGATTGGTGAGTCAAGTAAATCCCGGAGGTGGGGACGGTGTAGTCCCCAGGGCCGAGGTCCCGACGACTTAACTTGAGTAAGAGTAAGAGTAATTAAGTATGGATCCGTGAGTATGAGTATGAGTTTGTATGCGTAGTATGAAGTAACGAGTAAAAGAGTAATCTCCACCCGATTAACCCGGGTGGACCAATGAAGCTAACAAGAATTGTATATTGTGTATGTAATGGGTATGCGTAATTCGGAAGAAGGTAGGTATGTATTGGATGGTTTATATTGTATTCCTTGTATGAAATGAATGTATGTATGTACGCTGTGTGTAGATTATTGTATTCGTGCATAAGAGAATGTATGCATGTGTGTTTGTATGAAAACGAACCGCATGTATTCGACCAAGTGGTGCGGCGTACCCTCACTAGTACGCGGGGTATGCGGTTATCATGCTCGGCGAAAGCTTACCCTTCGGGGACATTTTTTAGTGTGTATGTACCCGAAGCGAACGTGGTCAAGGCACGAGACCGGCGACTACATTGGATAGTAGTAGTAGAATGTAGAGGTGTATCAACTAGCACATCCCTTGTATTTAGAAAGTAATGTAGTAGTGAGGAATGGGTAGACGTAGACTCATAATGAGTATCTATGAACTTGGAGGAAACATTGTATTTGTATTGAGAACCTAGTAAACTCGGTTATGTATTTTGTATGGTATGGTACTGTAAAGGAGTAACGTGTTGAATGGAATATAGTAGTATTGAACTGGAGAATGGAGTATGTATTGTAGATGTGTAATACTCGGGATTCCGGTCCATCAGACCGATGTTGTATGTAGAAGTAGTAGCCTTGTTAGTCACGTGGGTGACTAACGGCATTGTATCACCCATTGTATGTAAGTAAATATCCGCTGCGTGTATCTGATATGTAAGGAGATTGGACGGTAAGCACTGTATTAATGGTAGGGGTGTTACATAAGGATAAAACTGTAAAGCGTAATAAGCACTAAACTGTAGTTTTAGATTAAGAATCATCCTCAGACCAATGGTCAGTTGGAAAGAACGATTTAGACACTTGAGAGAACACAAAGAGTATGAACGTTAGATCTCCAGAGACTGGATAGACGAGCTACAACTCATTAAGGCCGTGTATATATAAAGATAACACGTGTCTATTGAGGGACCTTTAGTACTAAATTATAAGCATGCAGGAGAAGGACATACAATACTATAAAAGGATAAGAAAGGCGAACTAAGCCTAAGGTTATCAGAGTCGCGCAGCGAGAGCTAGCAGATCAGTACCTTAAAAGGTTGGAGATACCTGATGAACGGGAAAAAGGAATGATGTACCACACATCTTCCAATGGAACAAATATTAGACTTATCAACTGAATGCTTTAGAACCTTTGAGGTAAGACCAAACTAAGTTAAGAAAATGGTATAAGTACCGTTAAGGGTCCTAGATATAGAGACTAAGCCATTAACATGGTCGAGACCCTCTGATCGAATCATAAGTGAGATAGATGACATGGAAGCTAGAATGCTTAGTGAAAATTAGACTTCTTGAACCTATGTTCAAGGATGATATAATGTTGATTACGTGGGCGTAATCCATTTTAAGGGGGGTAGAGCGAAAACTGTTTAGCGTATGTTTATGTACTGAGTACGTAAACTACGGTGTGCATAGCACAAAAGAATTTGAGAATTTGTTTTACATAAACATTTTGAGATTAATTATGGTTATTTCGCACATAAGATGCGAATACCATACATATTAAGTACCTATCTTGTTAACTCCGGCGTGAGTACAAGTTAAGAGAATTAGTGAAGAGAATTAAAGAGACTTAAGGAATATATGAGATATAAGTCGATATGAAAGTATGTGTGAGATAAGAATATGGTAACACTATGAGACTTATTCGATATAAGTATGAGGTATGAAATGGTAATGCTATGAGGTATAAGATGGTGAGAATTGGTATGAGACTGATATAAAACTTAGTAGGAATGAGAGTCCTGATGTGATTACTAAGAGATGAATTGGGAATGTTTGATGGGCTGAGCCCATACCTTGGAGATGTACTGGTTACGACTAGAAAGACTAAAAAGTTAGAAAATTGGAAATGAGTGAATTATTTGATGTTTGAAAATGACGTGGGAGGTGGAACTTGATTTTCTAGGGATCAAGGGAAACCAAACACAAATTGGGGTGGAAGGATAGTTCAACACTGATGCTGATCACTTCAGGGTTAGATGATTCCTGAAACTTCCTAAAAGTGGTCACAATAAAATCACGCTAAGGATAGAGGCATTAGAATAAAACGGAATTGAGTTGATTGTATTTTCAAATAGAGGGAACTATCCCTCACCTGACCTCGTAAAAAGGACTTCCTTTTTACTAAGTCTCGCCCATGAAGCTGAGGACGCATGAGTCTTTGTCTTCGGACCAGTGACATGGGGAGAACAGAGTGGTTTTGTATTCTAGCCCATGAAGGCGAGGACGAATGTGCCTTTGTCTACGGACCGGTGACATGGGAGAATACGATGAAAATTATGTGATTGTTTTAATCTTCGAAAGAAACAAAGGGAATTTTGAGTGCTATACATGCTTAAGCATGTTGTATGTTATTTGAGTATAAGTATATGACATACCTAGGAGTCTAAGTATAAGTACATATAAGTATGATCTCTATGATCTATGGAATGAGGTAAGCCATGTATTCTAATAAAATAAGATGCATGTGAACTTTGGGGACAAGTTCTTTTAAGGGGGGTAGATTGAAATACCTCAAACCTAAGTATGCTAGGTAAACATCAATTTATGATGTAATAAGGCTAAAACATGCCTTAGAAACATTGGTAGACAATTTAAACCAAGGAAAACACAAGAAAATGCCATAAGGGCAATTTAAGCAAAAATGCGCTCTAAGCTTGGAGTGACTTTGATTAGCACCCAAATATCATTATAAGACCTTATTAACATGATAATGGACATGTTAAATCAATTATCAAAGAAAACCAAGCTCAAAATGAGTTAAAACACAAAATGTGCTTTAAGACTCCTTAAAGCACCTTTTTGAGAAATTATCTTAGAAATGGGTTTTGAGTGGCTAAATGCCCATGATTACACCTTAATCAACATGTGTACTAATTAGTATCACATTAGGAAGCCTAAATAAATGGGAAATCAAAAATGTCACAAATTTGTGCACTAATTTGTGAATAGTGCCAAATAGTACCTAGTTTAAGCTTTAGTCAACATAAGTCAATAAGTTGGTCAACCAAGACCATAAATACCTCATTAGTAAGGGGGAGGTTTTTAAATGGTGAGTCACCATAAGGAGCCAGCACATTAAGGAAAAGAAGAGGAAATGAGAGAATAGTACTATTTACCTTTTAAAAGAGAAATATCTTCACTTAAGCCTACCTCTCTCCTCTCTTCTTCATTTATCTTCTTCACCAACGTTTTGTTCTTCCCCTATCTGTTCCAAACCGTTCCAAGCAGCCTCTATGGCACCACCACCTTCAATTGCTCACCAAATACTCATTTTAGCTCCAAATCAGAAAGTAAGCATAGATAACTCTTAGTTAGATCAAGGCCTTGCTTCCTATCTTTTCAAAATTGGAAAAGCTTCATTTTAGAGCCATGGGATCGCCATTAGAGGAGGAAAAATTATCTTGAAGGGTTCATTAGCTTCTCCATTCATTCAAGGTAAGGAAAATGTAAGAAAAATCATGTTTCCATCACTTCTTCTCCATTGCCGAAAATTTACCTCTTAAGGTGGCTTGTTTACTTCTTGTTCTAGCCTTGATTCATTGTTCAAAATACTTGGGCTTGCCCTCAAAGCCATTCCAAAATTCAAAGGTAAACATCCATTTAGTGCATTAAGCAATTCTTGTAAACCTAGGAAATGATTCCTTAAGTTAAGGTGCAATATTTAGCACTTATTACATTATTTTAATGTGGATTAGAACATTGGCAAGAGGATTGAAGTCCTTGGCCGAGAATCATCCAAGGAAACCTAAGGAGGAAGTTAAGAGAAAACTTGGAAAAACAAGGTAAATGTTTTACCTCAAGGTGGTTTGTTGTCTAAGGGGTGGTAATTAGATAAGTACTATATGTAGCTCAAAGCTTACATTAAGTAATGGTTATATAACCTAAGAAAAAGGATTTGAACAAGCTTGTGAACTTGTGACTAAGGAGCCAATGGAAATGAGTTAGTAAGATAAGTATAAGGTGAATTATGAGAACACTTATATTGCTATGGGAGCATTGTTGTGTGTATTTTCAGGTTGAAAGCTATTATTGTGGAAATTAAGTGTTTAAGTTTAAGTCATTTAAGGGCCTAAGAACCATGTCATTTAAGATCCTTAGTGCTATGCAATTTAAGATTATTGCACTATATTGAGTTTATTATGAATGAGTTGATCTGGGTGAGAAATATGATGAGAAAAAGATTTGATGTGTGTGAGATGATTGAATGAGGAAAACTATGAATACGGGCATGATAATATACTAGAGGAGCCATGGCGAAATTTGAGTAGAAAACAAAGTGTTTAAGTGGTTGTTGGGAATTAATATGACCTAGGATTTACTACGAGTCATTAAAGGAAATTTGAGTGGAAATTAGTTAAAAAGGTGTTCTTGAGGATTAGAATGACTTAGAGTTGTCTAGGAGGAATTAGAGGTTAGGTGGGTGTATTAAACACACCAAAATCATGGTAATAGGAATACTAAGACTCGTGCAAAAATCTATGGGAAATGGTGTTCAGAAGTCTTGTGATAATTTAGGTATGGTCTAGTTTATATAACCTTGATGGTAATGAGTGGAATTGGGTGGAATAGATGAAAGTTGTTTAAGAAGGGTTTAGCAAGGTCAAGATGAATGAGAAGGGTGTAAGGTGTTAAGAGTATGGCTAGAAAAGCTTAGGTATGTGCAAGCTTGAAAAGGGTTAGTAGAAAATGTAAAGGAGGGGAATTGTACAAGGAGATTAAATGAGGTTAAGTTTAGTATAACTAAGTTGGTAGACCATAAGATATGGAGTTAGAATTGAAGAGATGAGGTTAACACACTCTAAGAAGAGTTGTGAAAAGAATTGGTAAGTAGTACCACTTGAGATGAGGTTAGAAATGTGTAATAAGTAAAACAAATGCAAGAATGTTCAAGGTTTTAAGTGTAAACAAATTACAATATTTGGGTGGATGTTAAATGGAGTTGTAAGCAATGAAGAGATGGTTTAAGGTGTTTAAATGGTGTTAGAACATGTTGGGATGCATGAGGAGAGATTAGAAGAAGATTGGACAAAATTACAAGTTGGAAGTGTAAGGAATCAAGTGTTAAGTGTTAATAATTTAGTAAGAATTTGAGTAAATGTTTAAGGAGTTTGTTGGATGATTTAAGAGGGGATTAAGGTGCCAAAATGATGTTTAAACATGTGGGGAAACATGTGGAATGATTAGGAAAAGATTGGGGTGAATTTGGAGTGAAATAAGCACTTAAAAACAAGTTTCTAGTTTCGACCTACCTTAGGACCGACCTTGGCAAGGTAGGTCGGGCCCAGAATACCCTCCAGGAAGCTTTCTGACTTCGACCTACCTTAGGACCGACCTTGGCAAGGTCGGTCGGGCTAAAATTTGCGAACGGGAATGTTTCTGGTTCCGACCGACCTTGGGACCTACCCTGCAAGGTCGGTCGGCCCTTGTAAAAAACAAAATTTCAAATTTTAAGGTTGATAAGAGGTATAGGTGGTATGCCCTTAAGAGGGTAATGATGATTAGAAAGACAAGGATATAAGGACTTAAGGGATTAAGTTAAGTTAAGAATATAAGTGTTTAAGGTTAAGTTTATAAGTACTTAAGTGGTATTAGGTGGGGAGCAATAATGGTTAAGTAGGTTAAGGTTGATTGGAAAAGTAATTAACAACCTAAAACTGAATGAATGTTTTAGGACTTGAGTATGTGGACTCCGGAGGAGAGTAAGCAACCGAACAACCGACGGTGTACGGTATGGTTTTCTTGTGACCTGCTTGCTAACGAGGTGTCCCTCGGCTTGTGTGCTATTTGCTTATGTGTGCCGACTAAACAAGATCAAGCATGCAACCGGAATATTATGTTTGTTGTGTGACTGTGATGCACTAACACAACGTACTGTGAGAGCTTACTAACAATGTTTAGTAAGGAATTGTGTGAGAATAAGGAACACTCCCAAATATTGTTTTCTTAGTAACTGAAAGAGGTAAACTAACAAACATTGACTTTGAGGCTTCCGCTAACTGGAACTTGGGGGGGGGGAGTGAGGAATCCGGAATCGTTCAGGCACATGTCTATTAGGGGAGGTCGGTATTCTTGTCAGATCCCGACTTCCAAATATGACTTGTCTTCGGACTCATCGCCTAGAGTCGACATATAGACTCGACCTCCTCAGACTTCTTGTTTTAGGAGGGAGGCATACTGAGATGGTGTGGTGGGATCTACCTAAATCCCAACTGATTCTAACAAATATTGTTTATGTAAACCAATGGAGCTGATAACTCATTGGTTAGGGTTACTTGACCCGACAAGATAAACAATGAATTAAGGAACAACCATTCTATTTAAAGAACGGTTGACTTAATTAGGATAAGAACTGAGATAAGATTTGAGATAAGGTTTGAGATAAAGTATAACCAATTCTAATTAAAGAACGGTTGATACATAAGACTGAGATAAGGATTAAGATGGAACTAAGATAAGAATGGACTGAGATTAAGAGGTATCAAAACTTAAGGAGTTAAATGACTAACTCACTAATTAAGGGAACACTTTTAAGTCGTTCTTTGTGTGTGAACCATGTATGTTCTTATGTGGCTTGTTGTTTATTGCACTTTCTATTATGTTGCGCATCTAATCAATCTCCTTGCTATCGGCAATTAGTCCTTGTAGCCCCGTTAGCTCGAGGGCCATGAGAGAATCGTACCAGCAAAGGTGTTGACTCCCTTGGGGGATACTGTTTATTTTGCGGGTGAATAGCAGATGGCGACCGTCCTGAGAGTAAGATGGGGTAGACGTATTAGGGGTTTAAGTGCGACCTAGGAGTTGTGCATGTACTCTCGTATGGTAAATTGTGTTAGTAAGTTGTAAAGGATGTAAGGAGATTGTAAGATTGTTATGTAATTGGTTAAGGCTTGTAAGCACTAATGTTCGGTATATTCGGGTCCATCAGACCGTAGCTAGATCTTGGAGATTTTAGTATGCCTATTTGGTCACGTGGGTGACTAACGGCGGTAACACCAAATGTTATAAGAAATCCGCTGCAAAGTTAATATAAGTGAATGGAGGTTTATGGGATAAGCATGGCTCTATGAATTGGGGTGTTACATTTGACTACGAGCCCCCAAACTATAACTCTGTTATTAGGAAGTTACTACGTGTTGACCTATTAGCTTAATCACATTAATAATGTTAGGCTAGACAAAAAACACTACTTAATGAGCATTGTTATTTTCCTAAAAATGTCAACTCTGCCTAGAAAATGCATCTAAAGTGGGATGAGAGAGAGAGTTAGACGATGTTGATTAAGCAATTTTGTTGTCCGGACTGGCATTATTAATGTAAAAAAGCTGATAGATCAACACATAGTTAACTTTTTTATAACAGAGTTATAGTTTAGGGGCTCGTAGTCAAAGATACCTTAACCTTGCGGTGGTTACCTATAATTATGATAACACAAGGGGGTTAACTGTAATATCCCAAATTCTCAAGGGGGTTCTGAGTAATTTACTCAAAAATTTATCTAAATATCTAAAACATCTTCACGATGTTTAGGCATTTTGTTATGCCTCTGACGTCAGTTCAAGACTCATCTTCTGTTATGCATCTGACGTTAGTTCGAAACTCATCTTTTGCGATGCATTCTTAGTCTCGGCTTACGACTGTGTTTGTGCATCAAAATTATGCATCGACATAGTACATTATTTGGTTGAAAACAATGTTGCAAGTACAATTATTCCCCGTTATTCGGTCCAAGAAAAAAGCTTTATCTCATTTACATGTTCAATCAAGGGAAGCGGGTGCATGAATTTAGTAATAGGAAATGACTGTACTTTTGTAATTATTCACTTAGTCCCCCTCTCGTCCAACCTATGGACTTGGGACAGTTTAGGACTTCACCAAGCCCTTCTACCCATACCAAACCCTTTCGATCTACAGTCTCCCAGCAGTTCACCGATTGCTCCCCGACTGTCCTAGCTACCCTTTGCAAACTCAACAATTAAGGGTTTAGTTACTTCACTCGCTCACATTACCGCTTGATTACAAGACTTACTTACACTCTATGAAACTGAAACTCTTTGAATAAGAACCTATACAAATCTAACTCTCTATTACAATGCGCACGGTTTCAACAGCCTTTACAAATGAAGGCGTTTTTGCTTTTATAGATGATATGCCCTTATTATATTAGTTGCCTTCAAATATTCTTCAATAAACCCTCAGAAGTCCACTCTTTCCATTGGTTGGACTTGTCCAGCCTCCCGTCCCATTAGCTTACTTGCAGTAGATCAAAAAGCAAAGTTGTACTTTTCGTAAGTACAAAAGCAACTCATGGATCATTCTTTTGTACTTGGTTGTCCCCAAGATGGGACATAATAGTTGACTTCTTGGAAGCTTCCTCATCAATGTTGCAGCTCTCTGATTAGTCTTAAACCTTATTCATTGAGTGACAAAGAGAGTTGTACACGTAGGTCATCTTCAAGCCTCACCTCGAGCGATCGTGGACAAGTGTTTGTGTTGGGCACTAGTCTAACGATAGAATCCGTTTGTCATTGTTAAGTCAAGTTCCTTATAGTTTTTATTATAGCAAACTATCCTTGTGATTTAATGTGTTTGTTAAGTGCTTTTAGCAATAAGGAGTATCAGGATCACTTGGTGACAAGCAGATTCTACCATTCGACCCGTGCCTAACTTTTGGGCACCAGTCCACGATTGCTAGGACAATAATATGAAGATAACTCACTATAATAATGATGGAACCAATGTAGGAAGTCATCTACACTTGCCAGCAGAGCCTTACCAACGTAAACCTAAAGAATTGATCCTTGGAGATCAATGAATTAGACGCATGAGAGACAAGAGAAGAAGAAGACAAAAATGTGGCACAAAACGCAGTTGTCGCTATCTACTTTTCAACATTTGTCTTCAGTTGAAGCCTCTTGTCCATGGTCCCAACTTCTGGCATAGGCAATGGCTAAGCCACTTAGAAACTTGGAATTCATAAGACTTATGTATCAGTTTTGGAGTCCACAAATGAGAAGAGATGAACATCTCTTATAAATAAGAACCCGTTTCATTTGAAGCTATGTGTTGAAATGTGCCAAAAACCATGAGATTGTAAAATAGAGCATAAATTGTATTGAGCATATTATTCTAAGTGTTCTAGTTTTTAGAGAGTCAGTGAGGTCTTGTAATAGAGTGAGTGTGTAAGCGAGTAGATTAGGTCTTCAACACTTGTAAGGTTACAAGGGTAGCTAGGAGAAATTGGGGAGTAGTCACGAACTGCTGAGAGACTATAGATCGGAAGAGTCCAATCTGGATAGAAGGGCTTGGGGAAGTCCTTAGCTGTCCCGAGTCCATAGGTTGGGCGAGAGGGAGATTGAGTGAATTGCAAGTGTGTAATTCTCAATCGAATAAGAAAGATTCCAGTTTAAAGTACTTACTATCTTCTACCATCCTTATTTTGTCTACCTTCTTTATGACACCTGTGCGACAAGTTAACGACCACTCTTGACGAGTACTAGGGTATAAGGGAACAACAAGTGGTATCAGAGCAATGACTCTTCAGAAGAGATAACTACTTCAAAGAGGATCCAACAAGCTAGCATCATAGGAAGACGAAACACCAAATAGGCCACCGCTTTTCAATGGAAAGAACTAAACCCACTAGAAAAACAAGATGGAATTTCACATCAAGTCAGAAGATCCGAGAATTTGGAGGGTGACCAGCATTGGAGAGTACACCTTCAGAGATGGTCAAGAAAATCTCGTCTCAGTTGATGTGCTCACAGACGACCAAGTGAAGAAGCTGATCTTCAATGCTAGAGCGGTCAAGCTTCTATATTGTGCCTTGTTTCCGGAGCAGTACTCAAAGATTTCCTCACTCAAGACGCCGAAGAAAATCTGGAAGACTCTCGAGGTAACATATGAAGAGAATGCAAACATTAAGAAGACCCGCATTGAGCTTCTCCTTACTCACTAGGAGCCTTTCAAGAAGGATGAGAAAGATACCATGTCCTAGATGCATACTCAGTTCACT
>CM041779.1:302525609-302559360 GCA_023374045.1 Limonium bicolor
AAGCTCACCAACAATATGTTGGTTCTGGGAAGAGCTATCTCCAACAAAGATTAGATCAGGAAGTTCTTGAGATCACTTTCAGCCTCCTTCAACAGCAAGGTGAACGCTATGCTAGAGGTCCACGACCTATCCAAGATGTCGGTCGCCGACATGTTGGGATCCCTTATGACATTTGAGCTGAAGGCTCCATCGCAAAAACCACTAGTGAAAAAAAGAAATAAATGAAGCCTAATAATTTACGGTTATAAACCAACCGTAATTTAATAGGTGAGCCGAAGATAATTAATCACGGTTTGTTATATAAACTGTAATTTATAGTGGGTCGGGGGATGAAAAGCGGATAACAACAGCGAACTTTAGATTACGGTTATATGTAGAACCGTAATCTAAAGGTAGGCGCGAGGCTTTAGATTACGGTTCTTCTACAAACCGTAATTTAAAGTCCATTGACCTGCACACGCACTTACTCATTAGACGGTGTCGTTCTACATGTCAGTATCCGGAAGCGCGCCTATGCACATTGACGACGTCTTTTAGTCTAGAGGCGGGATCTTTGAATTATGATTAAACTTAGAGAACCGTAATTCAAAGTCTAACGGTAATAAATTGGGAGCGTTTTGTCCATACTTAATTTTTTGATATTGTGCAAGTACTAATTACCCATACTACCCTTGTCAATTGAACATTTTACACAAATTCCCGTGTATGCTCTTTATTTCCTTATGTTGTCAAGTTGTAACTCTTCTTCCGTAAAATCACCGTAGCCCGAATCTCTCTCTGCTTCAAGCTGACTTGGTAATTTTCTTCTTTTCTTCTCCTTCATTTTTTTTGCTTCTATTCTTTTGTTCTGATGAAGATTTCCACTGTGCAGATCGAAACTTCTCTTCTGCTAGCTCACCAACCCTACTCATCGACCACCTCGACAAACATGTACCGTAAGATGAACAATGTAAGTTCTTTAAAGTTAACATAAATGAAGTAAGTTTTTAGTTTTTTGTTAATCTGTAGCATGGATGTGTTGTAGGTGTATTAAACCATGTTCCGAATGCATGCAAACTAATTGATGTTCATATGTAATTTCATATGTATGAATTTATTTGTTCATCTGTATAGTCGTTGAGTAGGGTTGTCTGATTCTAGTGCTGATATCAGTTTAATTTAATGTTCATTTGGTTATTTCAGTTCCTAATAATTAGCATATATAGTTGGTTCATTTATCGCTATGTAACATGTTGTTACATACGAGTGCATACCTCATCTGTTTTGTTTTCTTATTTTGTTCTGCTACATACTATATTTCCAATAGAGTATTTGCTCATAAAATCTTGTTACATTGGAAATTGTTCTATATAGGGTCAATTGACTCTGAAGGAAGATCTCATTAACATAAAGGCCGTGTCTGGTTCTGCGTCACCTAATAAAAAAGAGAGTACGGGGGGGGGGGGGGGTGTTAGATATATATATGTTTATGTGTGTTAGGATGCTTTATTTGTATAATATATATATCCTAACGTCTTCGGCTTAAGTTATTTTGAGGTTTTATTAGTATAAATACAGTGGTGTGTATAGGTTAGATATAACATTGTGTGGAGTAAAACTCCTTATTCTTCTAAGTAATAAAGTCCTTCTCTGTTTCCTTTCTTTTTTTCTCACGGCTTGGTATGCTTGCGATTCTGTCGAGTATCCAACCTCGCTGTTCTCTGGGTGAAGTTTGTGGGAGATTTCTTCATGGTATCAGAGCAGTAGATCCCAATCTTCATCGGCTTCTTCATCGGCTTCTTTTCTGGTTTGGTTCTTTTTCACTTTCGCCATGGACGACGGAAAAGAAACGCCCAAGGTCGATGACCCCGTCAAGGATGGAGCTTCCGACGGTGCGAAAAATGACGGTTCCGATGGTGCGAACAATGATCCATTCTTTCTTGCCAACTCAGAGCAACCTGGATCTATCTTGGCAAACAAATTTGATGGCCAGGGATTTGCATTTTGGAAGATGCAAATGTCGATCGCTCTGGGAGCGAAAAACAAACTAGGTTTTGTAGATGGCTCCATAGAAAAACCGATTGGACCGACTCAAAAGGTCGAGGCGTGGAAGCGATGCGACGCAATGGTTCGAGCTTGGCTATTAATGGGGTTAGAGAAGAAGATAGCCGATAGTGTCTTGTTCGCCCCATCTGCAGCCCTAATTTGGAAACAATTGTGCAAGAGGTACGAACAGGCAGACGGGACCAAGATTTACGAATTGGAGCAAAGGCTTGCTCTCGCAAGTCAAGGAAATGACTCCGTGGTTGATTATTTCACAAGAGTCAAGCATTTATGGATGAAATCGATGCCCACAATGTTATTCCCTGCCTGTACTTGTCAAAATTGTACGTGCGCCGCATCAGAGAAATTCGCAACCTTCGTGAAGGAGAGGAGACTGATTCAATTCATGATGGGTTTAAACGACAAATACAGTATTGTTAGAGGGAATCTCTTGATGCAATCTCCTCTGCCATCCGTCGACCAAGTCTTCTCCCATCTTATACAAGAAGAAAGGCAGAAGAACTTAACAAGAAGCAGTCCAGTCGATGCGAGTTCACTTTCCTTGGCGTCAGAACAAAACAAGAAGCCTGTTTTCAAGAACCAGAACCAAAACCTTAATCTGAATTCAAGGAGGACAAATTTACAGTGTACCTACTGCAATAAGACGGGCCACACAGAGGACCGCTGTTACTAGAAAAATGGATACCCAACCGGATGGAGGAACCCGAGAGCAAAAAGGGGAAACGCCAACGCAGCTGGAACCTTTGAGACAAGGAAGAAGAAAGGGGGGCTGAAATTAAAGATCCGTTTGGAGGGATTTTGTCACCAAAACAAATGACCAAACTCTTTGACTACATCAGCCATGTTCGACCAAACCCTAGAGGAGGTCAGAACACGGAGTCTCCCTCAACTTCAGGTTTTCTTGGTACAACCCTTTCCTCTTATCCTTCTGATTTTAAGAATACTAATTATTTTAGCATGAATGCGAAAAGGAATTTTGATTTCTGTTCTGCTGATTGGATTCTTGATTCGGGGGCCTCTGATCATATGTGTGGAAGTTTGGATTTGTTCAGTAATTATGTGTATCTTGATCAACCTCATACCGTGGGGATGCCCGACGGGCACCCACAATCTGTGAATGTTATTGGTGATATCAGGATCAGCCCCTTAATTACTTTGAAAGATGTTTTATTTGTTCCTTCTTTCAGATTTAACCTTGTTTCCATAAATAAATTGTGTACTGATATGAAAGGCAAATTCACTTTTGATTCTCAAATGTGTTTTTACCAGGACTTTAAGGGTAGCAAGGAAATACAAATTGGAAAACTCAGAAGAGGCCTTTACATTTTAGATTGCGATTTTGATAAGGGAAATCATAAAAGTTCTGAATTCTTAGCTTGTAGTAATGAAGTGGTCAAGCTTGGTTTTGATTGTAATGATAGGACTAGTCTTTGGCATCATAGATTAGGTCACATGCCAAATGAGAAACTTGTAAAACTTGATTTGGTAGATCATTTGAATAAAACCAAACAGTTTGTTTGTGAGTCATGTGCTAGATCTAAGAGCCATAGATTGCCTTTTAATTCTGTTTCCTCTAAGATATATGATGTTTTTGAACTGATTCATGCTGACCTATGGGGTCCTTATAAGGTTAAGACTCATGACGGCCACTCATACTTCCTTACTCTAGTTGATGAGAAGTAGGGCAACTTAGACACATCTATGCTCCACAAAATCTGAATCCTTTGATGTGATCATTGCTTTCTTTAAAATGATTAAAAATCAATTTAACAAGAGGGTGAAAATCTTGAGAACTGACAATGCTTATGAGCTTGGTAGCTCAAAATATGCTTCTGATTTTCTTAGAAACAATGGTATTTTGCATCAGACCACGTGTGTTCACACCCCACAGCAAAATGGGGTTGTGGAGCGAAAGCACCGACATATTTTAGAAACTGGTAGGTCATTGATATTTCATTCAAGCCTTCCCTTAGAATTTTGGGGTGAAAGTATTCTTACAGCCACTTATCTTATAAACCGGATGCCTCTTAGCAGTGTTGGTAACAAAAGCCCTTTTGAAATTATTTATGGTTTTAAACCTCATTATCAAAACTTAAGGTGTTTTGGTTGCCTCTGTTTCGCAAACATTAATAAACCACAACATGATAAATTTGCTGCAAAATCTGTAAAGTGCATATTCTTAGGATACCCCCAAGGTAAGAAAGGGTATAAGTTATTGGATCTAGACAATAACAGAATTATTTTCAACAGAGATGTCATTTTTCATGAGAATCTCTATCCTTTTAGAAATGTTTCTTCCAAGGACCATGAGGAAGATCTTGTTCATGAAAGGGCTACTAACCTGTTTTTCAATGAGTCTTTTGTTTATGAGGATAATGCAGATTCAGTATTAGAGGATCAAGAACATGCAGACCAGACTGAATCAGTTTCAGATTTTCCCAGTTCAGAAAGGTTGCACAGCAGTGAAGAACCTCATGAAGAAGCTACTGACACACAAGAACCAAATCAGATTGCAGTGAACAATGAAACAGAGTCTGCTACTCTAGAAACAGAACATCAGACCACGCTCAGGCGTTCTACAAGGCAGAGACAGACACCAGACTACTTAAAGGATTACATTGTAGGACAGACCACTGCACACAGACCAGATAAGTCACATTCTGATTATTTTACTTCGATATTGAGGGATAGGATGTCTAAATTTGCTTGTGCTTCTGCTGAAACACATGTAGTTTCCACAGATGATTATTTTTTGGATGAAAATGAAACCATAGCCTCCTCTAAGCTTCCTAGGAATGTTTTCTATGCCTTATCTGTTGAAAATCATAATAATAAAGCTTCAAGTTCTGATAAGTTACATGAACCTACTTGTTATAAAGATGCTGTCAAGAATCCTAATTGGAGAAATGCTATGACAGAAGAGTTTACAGCCCTAGATAGGAATAAGACATGGGATATAGTTGATCTCCCTTTAGGAAAGAAGGCTATCAAGTGTAAGTGGGTTTACAAACTTAAACTTCATGCTGACGGGTCATTGGAAAGGTATAAAGCTAGGTTAGTAGCTAAGGGTTACACACAGAAATATGGTATTGATTATCTTGAGACTTTCTCTCCAGTAGTTAAGTTCACAACCATAAAAGCTTTAATTTCCATTGCTGCTAAGAAAGGATGGTATATAGGACAGCTTGATATAAATAATGCTTTTCTCCATGGGGAGTTATATGAGGATGTGTTTTATGGAAGTTCCTGAAGGTCATGAATTGGAAGGTTCTGGAAAAGTTTGCAAGTTGAAGAAGTCTTTATATGGTCTGAAACAGGCCTCGAGACAATGGCATGAAAACTTAGTAATTTCTTGAAAGGTTTAGGCTTCAAACAATCTGTAAATGATTATTCTCTGTTTACAAAGAAATCTGATAATGGAGTTTGTTTCTTAACTGTGTATGTGGATGATATTCTCGTAACAGGAGATGATACTGATTTAATTAGGAATATTAAGGTTGGTCTTGATCGGAAGTTCAAGATTAAGGATTTAGGAAGGCTGGGTCATTTTCTAGGGATGCAGTTTTTACATACTACTGATGGAATCCTTATCTTGCAGAAAACTTATTGTGATAACTTGGTCTCTGAGTTTGAATGTGATGATTGTAAACCTGCTGTTGGACCTCTGGATAATACCTTTAAGTTAAGGAAAAATGAAGGAAGAAGCTGGAGGATCCTAGTGTTTATAGACGATTGGTAGGGAAGTTGGGTTTTCTTTCTCATTCTAGGCCAGATTTATGTTTTGCTATACAAGTACTGAGCCAATTTTTAGATTCTCCATCTGATGTTCATTTACAAGCAGCTTTCCATACCTTGAGATATGTGAAGGGAACTGCTGGTTATGGTCTTTTATTTAACAACAAGAAAATTTTTGATCTAGTTGCTTTTTGTGATGATGATTGGGCTAGCTGCCCTAATACAAGGCGTTCTGTAAGTGGCTATTTTATTTGTTTTGGTGGCAGCCCGCTGTCCTGGAAATCTAAGAAGCAGACTTCGGTGGCATTGTCTTCAGCTGAGTCGGAGTATCGGGCCATGAGACAAGTGACGGCAGAATTGAGTTGGTTGACAAGGCTCTTGAATGAGCTAGGGGTAGAAGATCTTGTGCCTGTTCCAGTGAGATCAGATAGCCAGTCAGCCATCCACATAGCTAGAAACCCGGTGCTTCATGAACGGACGAAACACATAGAGCTGGATGTACATTTTGTAAGAGAGAAGTTACAAGATGGTTTGATCTCTGTGGAGTTTGTTTCGTCCAGAAACCAGCTTGCTGATCTATTGACAAATCTTTGCCTGGAAGACAATACCCTTTGCTAATCAAGAAGTTGGGTATGAGGGCTGCAGGAAGTTCTGGTCAAAGCTGTTCTGTTTGGTTTTCAAATCGTACAATCCCTGTGCGATTTGAGGGGGCGTGTTAGATATATATATGTTTATGTGTGTTAGGATGCTGTATTTGTATAATATATATATCCTAACGTCTCCGGCTTAAGTTATTTTGAGGTTTTATTAGTATAAATACAGTGGTGTGTATAGGTTAGATATAACATTGTGTGGAGTAAAACTCCTTATTCTTCTAAGTAATAAGTCCTTCTCTGTTTCCTTTCTTTTTTTCTCGCGGCTTGGTATGCTTGCGATTCTGTCGAGTATCCAACCTCGCTGTTCTCTGGGTGAAGTTTGTGGGAGATTTCTTCAGGGGGGGGTGGGGAGGTTATGTTTCTTGATGTTTTTTATTTTCTTAATCTTTCAGATTTGTTAATGTGTCTTTATCATAACATTTTCTCTGTCTGATTTATGTAATAGAAAAACGGGGACGATGACACACTGGTGCTAAAATTTTACACACTTCATGACCTCAGCACATCTCCGCCAACGGAGATGTTGTGCACGGACATGATGGATGTGATGGACCTTGAAGATTCAAGTCTCCACCCACCCTTTATACTAGCCAGGGTAGAACTTTACCCACACCTACCGGTGAGGGTTGTAGCCACAAACCTTTGAAGCGTGCAAAGAGGGATCTCCTAGAGTGTCCCTTCCCTACGACATGTTAATAAAGATCAAGATGGAAGAAGAAAGGAAAGATATGGAGAGATTAGAAGTTGATGCAAATTTTGGAACAAGCTCTGACCAAGCTTCATCTGTTTGATAGTATAAAGTAAATACATTTAGAATTTATTGTTTAAGTTGTTAGTCATTTGGTTTTGTTGCTGGATATTTTGCTGTGTTTAGACATCATTTTTGCTGCTGGGATTTGGACTAAGCGTATCAGAATATTTTATGTTATTGTATTCGAACTTATTACACTTTAATTTTCAATCGGAAATATAACTTTTGGAGCTGCATCTGTTATGTTATTATGCAATTTAGTCTGCTATCGCAACAGGTTTCCGCTTTATTTTTGAAAAAGAAAAGAAAAGAAAGAAAAAGCTTTAGATTACAGTTTCTAGCTAAACCGTAATCTAAAGCCCTATTACCGCGCGCGCCAGTAAGGTTTTAGGTTACGATTTCTACTTGAACCGTAATCTAAAGTTCTCTAGGCTCGTGCCAGCTTAAGACTTTTAATTGCCGTTTTAAACCATAATTAAATGCTTTAGGGAATAGATGACACGACCGTTAATTACGGTTTAAAACCGTAATTAACGGGGTTATTTAATCGTCAAATTTTCTTTTCATTCCACTAGTGAACACCGAGACGGCCAAGAAAGAAAAAGGGAAGGGACTTGCCTTGCAAGTAGCTGAGGAGAGTGATTTAGGATCCAATCTAGATGATGAAAATATGGTACTATACGCCAGGAGGCACTTCAAGAAGCTCTTCAAGCAAAATCTGAAGAAGAAGAATGACGCTCGAGAGCTTGATGATAGGAGCAAAGGTGGAAATGACAAGTGTTTTGGATGTTCCAAGCGTGGACACCACATCAAAGACTGTCCACAACGGCTGCTAGACATTAGCGACTGGTCAAAGCGGCCAGTCCGACCACACTTTACCAGAAAGCAAAAGAAGGAGGCCCTTATAGCTACTTAGGGAGAGACTGACATCAGTGATGATGATCGGGACTCCTACAATGAATAGTTTGAAGATGAGAAGGCACATTTGTGCACAGAAGAAGACTGTAAGGACAAAGACCACGATAATCTGGGTCTAGTCGTGGACGGGGAGACCTCTGAGGAACCTATTGAGGAGAAATCCAAGGATGATAAAGAACAAGAGAAGGTAAATTATCTTAAAGTCCGAAAACAGTCATGAAAGCAGAGTTGTCTAGTCTTAGGAAGTCTACTCTTATTCTTATAGATCAGATAGAAGTGCAAGAGAAAAAAATGATAAGTTGGCGGATGAAGTAGTACGTCTAGAGAAATAGATAGACGATGAGAGTGTAGTGAACCTAAAATCATGCATAAGGAAGTTACAAGACATCTACAGTGAGTTTACTCACAGCTCAAGAAAAACTAAAATCAAAGTTAGATGAAACCATTAAGAATTGGTTAGGAAAGAAAAACAACCTGAAAATGGTGACCTCATAGTCGCACTAAAAAAGGATGAGAGTGAACTAGTGATTCTAAAAGAAAAATGTTCTAGGCTAGAAACCGAGGGTAAACATACTAACAAAATAAGGTCCTCTTGGAATGGTAGGCAACCTGTCGGGCAACCATTAGGGACTAGTCGACAAGGGTTATGTTACCTTACCTGACAGCCAGGTCACCCCTAGTCCAAGTGCTATAGGACTCGCTTTATGCGGTTTTGGCAATTTGCTAGAGCAGGCTTAGGTGGGTAGAGAAGAATGACTACCGAAGTGAATTTGTTTGTGAGGAAGGACCCAAATATACTTGGGTCCTTACTCCCTATCATTGATTGTTGAGTATAGGCTAGAGTGGGAGGGAAGCCCTACTGGTATATTGACAGTGGGTGATCTAAGCATATGACAAGAGATAAATGGTAGTTCCTCTCACTCGTGCCTAAGCGCCAAGGAACAGTTTCCTTTGGTGATAATAAGAAAGGTGACATTTTAGGTATATGTAAATTTGGTTTTTCTGATGATTGTGTCATTGATGGTTTTCACCTAGTAGAAGGTTTAAAGTTCAACCTGCTAAGTGTGTCATAAATGTGTGACAAAGAAAATTTTGCTCAATTTTATTATACACTTTGTTGCATAATGAGCATGAATAGTGGAAAAAAGTTGCTTAGAGGTCATAGGTGGAAAAATGTCTATATCACATGTCTAGAAGATCTAGAAAGTTTCAACCTACCGTGCTTGTCTTTTTCTATTGATGATATATGTGGTGGCACAAAAGACTAGGGCATGTTAGCTTAAACCTGTTCAGGATATTATCCAAATGATAGTTGGTCAGCGATCTTGCTAGTTTAAAACAATCAGGGACCGGTCTATGTGACGCATGTGTTAAGGGAAGCAAACTAAGTCCAATTTTAAGTCTAAAAACGTAGTAAGCACATCATAACCACTATAGTTGCTTCATATTGATCTATGCGACCCCATAGAATTAGGAGTTATGAAGAAAATTGGTATGTCTTTGTCATAATTGATGATTACTCACGTTTTGTGTGGACAACTTTTATAGCCTCCAAAGATGAAGTCTTTAAGAGATTTCAAGTGTTTGCAGGACGGGTTCAAACATCGTGCAATTCCAAAATCAAAGCCTAGCGCTCAGATCATGGGTTAGAGTTTGAGAATAGTTGTTTCAAGGAGTTATGTGACAATCAAGGGATTAACCATTCCTTCTCTGCACCGAGGACGCCTCAGCATAATGGGGTTGTGGAGAAGGAAAACAGAACCCTACAAGAAATTGCAAGGGTCGTGCTGTTGGGGAGTGGTCTTCCACGCATATTATGGGCAGAAGCGGTATCTACCACTTGTTACATCACCTGCATGATGCTTATCTGGCTGATTCTCAATAAGAAACCAAATGAACTACACAAAGGAAGACAACTAAACATCAACCACTTCAGGGTGTTCGGATGCAAGTGTTTCGTGCACAATAGCGGAAAGAATGCCTTACGCAAGTTTGATGTAAGAAGCAACTGTGCAGTCTTCCTTGGGTACTTAGAAAGAAGCAGAGCCTAAAAGGTCTTCAACAAGAGGACGTTGAAGGTTGAAGAAAGTGTACATGTGGTATTTAATGAGACAAAAGTGCATGACAACCGGGGCATAATTCAAGAGGAAACAACGGGATTTGACTTGACACAACAATGGAGTGGTGAAGCAGTCTACGACACCTCACCGACTCCAGAGCAACAACCAGATATGATAAAGACAGTTCCATGACAAGTCGATGACAACAATACTAAAATGTAGTTTACAAATTCTTCTATCAACTACCGGTCATCATCAATGCAGAACCCTGTATCACGATCTCCCAATTGAGAATGTTGTCTTCAACATCTCAAAGGGTATTCATATGAGATCCCAGGTGCAAGACTTACTTGCATTCTCTGCAACAGTATCTTCCATCGAGCCCAAAAATATCAAGGAAGCACTCAAGGATCCAGAATGGATCAAGGCCAAGCAGAGGAGCTAAATCAGTTCGAGAGGTGTAAGGTTTGGCATCTTGTTCCACGACCTACACACCAAGGCGTGCTTGGCACTAAATGAGTGTTCAGAAATAAAGTGAACGAGATGGGAGAATTTGTGAGGAACGAGGCAAGATTGGTAGCACAAGGCTACAAGCAATAAGAAGGGATTGACTTCCAGGAGACTTTTGCTTCAGTAGCTAGGATGGAGTCAATTCACCTGGTGATAGTGTTTGCTGCACACAAGGGAATCCGCCTCTTTCCGCTGGACATCAAGAGTGCATTCCTCAATGGTGTAGTCAAGGAGGAAGTGTATGTGGTACAACCTCTACGTTTAAGGATAAGGAGGATAGTGACAAAGTTCTAAAGCTTGACAAAGATTTTTATGGGCTGAAGTAAGCGCCACGATCTTGGTATGAACGACTATCTTCATACCTGTTTGGGAAGGGTTGCACAAGAGGCAAGGTGGACAAGATCCTCTTCGTGTACAATCACGGTGAAGACTTCCTGATAGCTCAAGTATATGTCGATGCATCATCGTTGGGGCATCAAAGGAGAAGTACTGCAAAAGGTTTGAAAAGTTGATGAAGAAGAAGTTTGAGATGAGTAGCTCAGGGGAATTAAAGTTTTCCTTGGACTTCAAATCAAGCGAGCTGAAGAAGGAATCCCTATATCCTAGAAAAGTATGTGAAGGACTTATTGAAGAGATTCAGAATGGAATCAGCAAAGCCATATGACACACCAATGGCATTTGGAGTGAAGATGGGGTCAGAGACTGGTGACCGACAGGTCGACCAGCGGTATTTTATGGAGATTATAGGGTCACTGTTATATCTGACCGCGAGTAGACTTGATATCGTGTATAGTGTTTGCTTGATTGCCGGATTTTAGACTGATCCTAGAGAGACCCATCTTGTAGTAGTCAAAGGATCCTGAGATACCTTAAGGGTCCTGCGATAGTGGCTGTTCTACCCCCACTACACCAGCTATGACATTGAGGGCTACTCCGACGCAAATTATGGAGGATCTATCATCGATAGGAAAAAAAACCCTCTTGGATAGCATACTTCATGGGATTCTACTTAATAGCTTGGGGATCGAAGAAGCAACTGAGTGTGGCCATCTCGACTACAGAAGCGAAGTCCATAGCCACAACGAGCTATTGTGCACACACTCTTGTGGCTCACAAACCAACAAATCACGACTATGGTGTCAAGAAGGTTTTCTCCCTATCATGTGTGATAATGCAAGTGCTATTTCAATTCCAAAAATCCTGTTCATCACTGACGTACTAAGCACATAGACATTAGACACCATTTCATAAAAGATTGTTCTGATGTATTAAGAATATTATTCTAAGTGTTTTAGTTTTCAGAGAGCCAATGAGGTCTTGTAGTATAGTGAGTGTGTAAGTGAGTGGGTTAGGTCATCAACACTTGTAAGGTTATAAGGGTAGCTAGGAATAGTCGGGGAGCAGTCATGGACTGTTGAAAGACTGTAGATCGGAAGAATACGATTTGGGTAGAAGGGCTTGGGGAAGTCCTTAACTGTCCTGAGTCCATAATATAATGATATAATTATATAAGGATATAATTATATGATATAAGGATTTGGGTAGAGATATCATAATATATGATATAAGGATATAGTTATAACATTATATAATGTTATGTGGTAAAATTGTAATTAATGAGAAATTATGGGCTGTTACCAGAGTTAAGATGTTAGATATGAAATTTTAGACTATAGTCTATAATGTTATAATTATTATAACAATTGCTAAATGTTAATGTCATATTATATGATATAAGGACATAATTGTAACATTATATAAATTGATGTGGTAAGATTGTAATTTATAAACATGTGGGGGCTGTTGCGTAAATAACATCAGTTAGAAATGAATTTTAGACTATGGTCTAGGATGTTATAAAATGTTATAACAATTATAAGGTATTAATATTCATTAAGGAGGAAATGAATGTATTATAAAGAATACCAATTTTATAAATGAACTTATAATTCATATAGATTTATATAACTATATGAAGTGAAGGGAAATCATATGATATGATTGGATAATCATATAAAACTAATGATAAAATGATATGAGTGTTACATATATATATATATATAAGTCTTAAAATGTTGGTTTGTGCAAAATAACACAAATAAGTGAGATTAACTATCTCACATAAAATGATAGGAAATATCATTTAATAACTGAGTTTTATAACTCATATATACATATATATACACTAGTAGAAAAAACCTATTTCGGTGGTTCCAAGGGGCCTATTTCGGCGGTTGTAAATAAAACCGCCGAAATAGGTGGGCGCCAAAATCAAATTCTGACGACGTCTATCTCGGCGGTTCTTAGCTCACAACCGCCGAGATAGACTCATGGTCAATCTCAGCATCGGTCAATTCCAGAAGGGATCATGAGTCTATCTCGGCGGTTGTTAGCTAAGAACCGCCGAGATAGGCCTATTTTTGTATCTATAGCCCCCCTTTTTTTCCATCCAAGCATATATATATATATATATTCACCGCATTTGGTTCAATGAGACCTGTAATAAAGCTTCATCCACACAGGGAGCTCCAGCACACATTTAAAAAGTTATAAAAGCTCTCAATTAATATCAACAACGCGCCACAATTTGAGAGTTAACAAAACCAATGCAATTACACTTAATTACACACTTTCATTACAAATAAAAAACCACATTACAATTCAAATCTACCATTACACCATCCACAAGTGTACAGAATTACAATTACATACTCGAAAAAGTTCACAAAACATCTTCATGATCATCAACAATTCATTAAACTTGTGCAGACGAACTCCGACCATTCCTCAAGCATCTCAACAATTTGAGTATCATCATACTGACCACCTTGGAACACTTCTTCGTAAGCCTTGAAAAAAAATGAACATTAATCTAAAACGTACAAGTCTAACAACATGTAAAGAGCATAACTGAAACTTTCAAAGAATGTTACCTTGTCTAACGAGTGCTCTGGTAAAAGGTTCGACGCTCCTACTATGTCACTCATGAATCTCATGACATAGTATCCACATTCTGAACCCCCTGGCTGCACCGGACACTATACAAACACACATATTGACAGTTATAAACAAGTTTAAACATTATCACACAAATTTATCAATTAATAGAGTACCTTGACAGTGTTCCAAGGGATGTTACTCTTCATTGTTTTATTCTGGAGAGATAATGCAGCTCTCATGGAACTATATACATCAGCAATATATATAGTTTTAAGCATCAGTAGCAAGTTATGAAACAGTTAATGTTAAGTAATAATAATTGTTTACGATAACAAACTAATTACCTCAGTATTGCGGTGGCGATCTTCGGTCTCTTGACACCCTTACCAAGTGAGTGAAATTGGAAGACTCGTGGGTACTTCATCAACACCAGCACAAGCAATGACCAATGTCGACTGTCCACAAATTACACAATGTGTTGAAATCATTAAACAACTAACACAAACTATATGTTTTAGATAATACTAAGAGAAATAGCCAAATATCATACCCTGGATGATATGGCAGCATAATAAATGACTTGTTAGAACATTCAAAGATGGCATTCGTCATATATTGCATAAGGCCTTCCATATCACTTGTCATCTGGACTTTACTGCACATAGCAGGACACAGGAATCCGAATCTGTGATCTTCATAGACATTGATCGCCTTATTATGCACCCACCTATGAGGCAATACCATTAGTCATTAACTTTTTATTCAAACATCTAATTCATCACCGATCAATGAATTCAAAATATAAAAGGTAGAAGTCACTCACATGGCGGCTGACTTGATAATCGACACATTCAACCAATCCCTCCTGAAACACTCCTCGAAGTCGGACATATACATCCCAAATCGATGTATATCTTCTCCTTGAACTTGATAGTGAAATATCCGCTCGTGATCTTCCACAGTGAGGGAATCACAATGAGGTGGTAGCAGCAACAACGATGAGTGCAGAATCTGCATATTAATCGACAAGCCGGCCAATATTCTTTTCTCCACCAAATTAGGTCTAAGCACGAAATTTGTGGATGCCTTTGATTGCACAGGTGCAGCAATTCTTTTTCCTTTTCCCTTATCAGTCTTTGGTCGGCTCATATCCTATGATATTAACTAATTAAGTATATGGATGCAAGGTGGTACATCAATAGTTTTATAGCAACGGTTAAGAGTAAATACCTGCCCAGGGAATTTGACCAATCGTGCTGGCCACTACACTGTCACAGTTTGTGCGGAACTCAAGGTACGTCTTTGTGGGATCGGCACCGGTAAACAGACGTCACCATGCTCTGCAATAAATTCGTCCAGAAGCACTCGTGCATGGTAATGTCGGAATGGTTCACCGTGCACAATATCACTTGGAACTGAAGGGAAAATTTTTCCCCATGCCACCATGACCTCTTCTACTCCAATTTGTAAAAATAGATGGCACTCAGTGGGTGCCTGAGTGTTATGTGGAACTTGTTTAGATAAAAATTGTGAATTCCTCTATGATGATATTAGTGATTGAAATACCCCAAATCTAATTAAAATTATAAAACCATTATTTAATGGAAAATAATCCAAATATAAATCATTTCACGTACGCATGCAAACCCATGCATGAGAACGTTACGTAAAAATAGTCGTTTCACCATAAACGCTAAAACGCCTTAGAAACATGTGATCAAGCATGACCTTGTATGACCTTCTAAAACTCAAACCAAATGGTCATACACTCATTATATGAATATATAAACATATTCCCTAGGCTATATTCAGTCAAAAACGTAAAATGCTCGGGAGTGCTCACGCACGCCCCTTAAAGCACGAAAAGCCCGGAGGAGTGCCGAGGTGGCACGAACTCATATAAAATTAATTCTTAGAGTTCCTAACATCATTATTAACCATCCTAAAGAGAACACACGAAGTGGTTTCTCAAAATTCAACAAAAACCTCAGGAGTATTTCTTAACGCTCCTTTTTGGCCCGAGAGTGTCCCGAAGCCCGTAAATTATGACATGGGTTGATGTAACCCCATATAACTCAATGTAACATCCTAATATATCATTATTTACTATAATAAGTGTTTATAAACACTTGGAACTCATAAAGACAATTTATTTTCCAAAATTTCCTTAGAGCACAAAAACACACCTTCGGGTGTCACTAAAACGCGTTTTACGCAATTACCTTGTAGTTTTTGACATGCCACGAATTAAGAATCTTAAATAGGGTAAAAATGACCTTCTAAATCAGTTGGAGGCAGTGTCAAACAAGGTGCTCTATAGGGGCCGATTTTATGTCCAAAAACTAGTATAAAACTTACATTAAAAATTTTTAAAAGGCATAAAACATGGTGACTCACCCTCCCATGTGCTATAATAATTAATGGCAAAGGAATGTAGGTCTCATCTGACCTGAAAGCTGTCGAAATTATGCAAGGGAACAAGGCCATGTTGGCTAGACAAAAACAAAATGAAAAAGGCAAAAAGTAGATCTAGATTCCACCTTTTTGATTTCTAATGATTCAAGTGACTTTCCTTTGCTTCTCCTTGGCTCTTCATCACCGGTTGAGAGGCTCCATATATGCCTTGAATTCGGCCACCTACAAGAGAAGAAGAAGACAAGCATAACATAGAAAAATCAAAAGGACAAACCTTACCTAAATTTCCTTGTCTTCTAGCGCACATTATTTTCCTCCTTGCCTTGTCACACCACATGGCCGAACTCATGCTGGTAACATGGGCATTTATTGAGCCAATAACCTATGGAATAAAACTAATGAAAAGAATAGTCAATTTACATTAAAAATTAACAAAACAAAAATCAATCAAACTTACCTTCTCTTATTCTTACGTGAGCCTAGCCTCATTCTTTCCCTTGCACACACCATTGCCAATTTGGTAAGGCTCCCTCCTCTCTCTTCTTCCTTCATCTTCTTCCTTTGAAGCTCTTAAGTCCATTAATGGAGTTTTAACTTCTATCTTCATCTTTAAGGTAATTTCCTAGCATTTCTTGTCAAGCCTTGAAGCAAAACTCTTCCTAGCATACCTACAAGGATTCGGCATCAACTAATGCTCCAAGAAGGTTGTCTAAACCAACATTAATCCAAGGAGCATCTCAAAGTTATCTTAAGGTAGTTTTCATGCTTGAAAATCCTTAAAGCACATTTTTGTGTGTAACCGATTTCTACTTCTTCTAAGGTTCTTTTCTTCTTCATTTTCATGAAGGAAAGTTTGTTCTTCATCCACCTTAAGTGAGCCGAATTTATAAGGAGAAAAAGATTAAGGTAAATTCTTGGAAAACTACTTACAAATCTACTTAAGATCTTTATTGAAGATCTAACTCCTAAACTCCTTCACCACTTGCATATAACCGAAGTGGAGCATCAAAATTTCCTTGGAGAAAGCTTGGAGATTCAAGAAGAGTTCAAGCACTTAACCATCCTTGTTAAGAAGTAAGTTTACTAAGCAAATCTTTATGTTATAAGCTTTGTTAAGCTTCTAAAAATTATACAAAATTATGTACACCTCCTAGGGTACCTAAAACCGAAACTATATGGTATAATATACCAAAAATATAATCTATAACATATATGGAAAATATTTACCTTAAGACACATTTTAATGTCATAAAAGTTACCTAAGTTACATCCTTGTTCATACCGAATTGTCAAGGGTAAAAATGCTTTATTTTGAGCTAGGAATCAATATAAGATATTACAATAATTTTTACATGAGTTATATAACTCATATGAATTTATGTATAGTTATTTTGACATATAAATCTACTTTTATATACTATATGGTAACTATTAAATTATGGCCGAATGGTCTAAGTGAAAAATAGGTTTTAATGAGCTACTTATGTATATAAACTTATATTATAAAGTTTGGAGAGTTAAAAATATTTTATTAGTGCTTAAATGGCTAATTAATTAAGTTATGTGGCTAAAATGTAATTTTTACAAAGTTTGGTGTATATATTGTGAAAGCTGAGAGTTAAGGGTATATTTGGACTAATCATGTTATAATATAAGGTTAGGAATTAAGTTTATGAATTTTAGATAATTTAAACAAGTGTTAAAACAACAATTTATAAAGTTTTGGGCTATTATGTAATTTATAAAAGTTGTTATGAAAGTTTGGAACTTAATAAGGGGCAAATTCATAATTAAGAGAATTAGGAAGTTCCCTTTCGAAATTTTGAGGAATTAAATATTTAAACTATAGTTTATAAGTTATTAAGTAACTAATATAAAGTTTTGGGGTGAAAATGTAAATAATGGAAAGTGCATGACCAAAGCCGAATTACTTTGGGTCAATTTTGTAATTAAGAATTTATATATATATATATATATCGGCATTTATGGAGAATTAAATTAAAACTATAGTTTATAAGACATAATATAAAGGTTATAAGATTTTGCGGTTAAATTGTAATTATAGGAAATAAATTATTAAGGCCGAAAGTTTGAGGGGCCAAATTGTAATTTTCGAAAGTTATAATATTTAAAAGCTATATACCAAAATATTAATGGTAGTTTTGGAATTTAATTAAATAAGGAATTAAAACTATATTATATAAAGAGATTAGAATCTAAATATAAAGTTTATGAATTAATGTGTTGTTTTGTAAATAACCGAAATATAAGGGTAAGAATTTAGATTTAAATGAATATAGGTCCTATATGGATATTTGGAGGAATTAGAAGAAAGAATTTTGATTTAAAGAGTTATGGAATTAAAACTAAGGCTTATATAGTTATAAGGAATTTAAAGGTAACCAATAATTATTATTTATGGTTAAAGGAGGAATAATGAAAACTATAAGAATTTTTATGTCCATGTATGGCATATAAATATAGTTAAGGAATTATAAGTTGTTATGTCATCTAGACAATTAAAAATAAATAACAAATATAGTACATGAATAAATAAATACACATAAGTACATTAAAGGATTTATAAATAAATCAAAAGGAATAACAAATAAGTTATACATTAAATCATGAGGTAATTAAAAGAAATAAACCTCACATGAAATAACAAATACGAAATTTGTTGAATAATCCAAAAAAAAATTATTATATAAGGGTAACATAAATTAACCCTCTCAGTTAATCCTATTCTAGGACTTTGTTTGACCAGACGTTGACCGGGAACTAAACAAGTACAGTCTACGGTGAACGGTATGAGATTCTTGCAACCTGTTGCCTACCGGATTACACCGGCTTGTGTGCTATCTGTTGTTTGAAATAACGACCGAGATAATTAATGTAAAATGTTGTTTTACTGTTGTGCACTGTTGTATTATTTTATGTGCATGAATGATGCTAACTACAACGTGTATGTCCCACGCATACAACACTACAATACCAGTGGATTAATGAAATACCCCAAACCTTGGTATGTTGTGTAAATGTTAAACTATGGTATTTAAAGGCTAAAAAGTGCCTTAGAAACATAAATGAACCATTTAAACCATGGTAAAACACAATAAAACACTAAGACACGGTTTGAGCAAAAACATGCTCTAAGCTTGGAGTGAACTTGGTTAGGACCCAAAGAGCCTACCAAGATTTGATAATATAAAATTATGATTTTATAAGGCTAATTAAGTCCTTAGGAAACCTTGGTAGACAATGAAACCAAACAAAACACAAATAAATACCTTAAGGTCAATATGGACTAAAATGTGCTCTAAGCTTGGGATAAATGTGTATAAGACCTAATGGTCATACCTATGCCTTATTTATATGTTAATGAACATATTAAATCAATTACTAAAGGAAACCAAGCTTGAAAACAAGTTAAAACACAAAATGTGCTTTAAGAAGTCTTAAAGCACGTTTTTGAAAAATTGTCTTGTAAATGAGTTTTGAATGGCTAAATGTCCATCATTACTCTTTAATTAACATGTGTACTATATAGTATCACATTTGGGTGGCTATATCAATGGGAAATCAAAAATTTCACTTCAATGTGCCTTGTTTTGTGAATAGTGATTTTTATAAGCTAGTTTGTAACATATAATGTTATAAGTAATTAAATTGGTCAACAAGACTATTATACCCTTCTAATAATAAGGGGGCCGGTTTTTGGTAGTAATGGGTCACCAAACATGTTAACTTGTTAAGTAAATAAAGGTGACTCATAGGTTACTATTTGCTTTAAGTTATAAATATCCTTAAAAGCAAAACCAATCTCATTTCTCCCTTCCTCCTTCATTTCACACGGTTTCTAAGCCTTCTTCTACCTCTCTTCCTTCTGTTCTCACGGTAATGCTACAGCAACAGCACCAAAGGCCATCTTCCATTGCCAATATTTCTTGGCTCACTTAACCAAATCAAAAACAAACACCACCATTCTCTTCCTCTCATCAAGCTCTTCATTTCTATCTTCTCAAAACTTCAAGAGCCCCATTTCGGTGCCATGGAGTTCCACCATTGAAGGAGCTTGAGCTTGTCTTTCCACATATTATTGATCTCCTTTGCTTCTAGGTAAGGAATCTCAAAGAAAAATCAAGTTTCCTCCATGTTTTGTGTGTGACCGAAAATACTCATTGATGGAGCTCTTTGTGACTTTGTTCTAGCTTCATTCCAATCTCTTATGGACTAGGTGGAGTCCTCTCTTCATAGATATTCAAACTCCCTTCAAAGATCAAGGTAAACAACTACATTAATGTTTTTGAAATAATGTAAACCTAGGGTTTACAATGAGATGAAGCATGAAGCTTATATACTCATTTCAATATTGGTATATTGTTTAGTAGTTGACAATCAAAGAAGTGCCTTACCGGTTTTAAGAGGAAACAAGAAAGAAGTTTGAGTGGAAAAGAGGTAAACATGCTATCTCAATGTGGTGTAATGCCTTAGGAGAAATGAGCTTATAATGCTTGTTAAAACTACCTAAAGAGCAAATGGTGAATGACTTAGTAAGGTGTTCTCAAGGAGACTAGTAAAGGAACATATGTCTTGGTGTGTGTAAATGCAGGTCAAAGGCTTATGTATTGTGGAAATTCAGTGTTTAAGGTTTATGCAATTTAAGGGCCTAAGAGCCATGTTATTTAAGGGCCTAAGTGCCAAGCAATTTTAGTTATGCACTATATTGTGATGTAGTGCTAAATGTGTGAAGTTTGTGTATAAAAATGTGTTTGATGGATTTTAGGTGTTCCTGAATGAAATAAGGTAAAAACCTAAGTGTTTGGATGTGAGTATATACAAGAGAAGCTATGGCAAAATTTGGAAAATGTATAAGAGGTTCTAAGTGTTTTAAGTGAGTTTCGGTGAACTAGGAAGTGTTAAAGGTGAATGAATGTTTTACTTGGGAAGAAAATGTATTAAGGTGATTTAGAGTGATGCAAGGATTTAGGTGCTATCTTGGAAGTTCTAGGAATTCAAGGTGTGTTTTGAGAATGTATTTAAGTCTTGGAGAAGTTTGTTTAAGGTTTAGGTAATGTTGGTATCCAAGGAATAAATGATGTTTAGATAAGGTTTTGAGAAAGGAATTCAAGAAGTTGTGAAAAGAGGATTTGGTTAGTAAGAGGAGATGCTTGGGAGATGATGTTATGAAGGTGAAGAAGCATTTTAGTGTAGAGGTCATTTAAGGTGAAACACCACTTAGAAAACCAAAAGGAAATGTTACAAGTGTTAAGAGATTTGATAAGAAGATTGAGTAACAAGTTGGACCATGTTTTAAGGTGAATCAAGTGATATTCTAGTATTAGAATATGCCTAAGTTCATGTATGAAGCTTGGGTAATTAAAGGATGAAGATAAGAGGTGAAACAAGACTTGGAAAATGAGGTTCTGGCCCGTCCGAACTACCGTCCGAACGTGGACGTTCGGACGTGCCTGTGTGCGCGTGAGTTTTCTGACCTTCGACTGATGTCCGAACTACCGTCCGAATTAAGTTCGGACACACATAATTCATTCTCTGGTTTGGCTTCGAACGGCGTCCGAACTTGGGAAGTCCGGACGCAAGTTCGGACGTCCACCAATTTGCACCCTTAGAGTCTCAAACGGTGTCCGAACTTGAGAAGTCCGGACACAAGTTCGGACAAGGTGCTGTATGGACCCAAAAACATTGTTTAAGGTATGGAAATGGTGTGTAATGATGGGGATTGATGGTCAATGATGTTATGAGGTTGTTAAGGACATGTTAGGTGAGTTTTAATGACAACTAAGTGGGTGAAAAGTTGTAATAAAATGTGAAAGTAAAACAAGTTAAAAAGTGAAGTTATGTAACTAAGTTAACGGGGAAAAATTATAAGCATTAGACATTAAATAATCAAGCAACCCCGATGTTAATATAAACACATGTGATGTTAACAGTTGTTCGAGAATTGCTCGAGGAACATAAGTGGACGTGGTAAAGTGGACTCCGGTGACAGGTATGGTTTTCTTGCAACCTGTGTCCTACCGGATTACACCGGCTTGTATGCCAATGTGTTTTTATGAGTGTTGCCACCTTGTAAGATTAAAACATGTAATGAGTTTATAGTAATTCATTTATGTGGCGCATCTGGTCTCCGATACCGTTTAACCTCAAATATGTGTTAAACCTTAGCTATCCAAATCTAGATACACATGAGTGATCGGTATTCGGAGTTGACGGCCCAAACCTTGGGAACGTGCTAACCACGGCTATGTGTGAGCTAGTTGGACATTGTTGTTATATGCAAGTGTGTGAACCTCCCTTGTGTGCTTAACTCGGTTATGATACCGTATGGTGTGTGGATGTGGTAGGCTCCATAATGGATCTCTAACTACTTATTTATAAGTGTATATGTACTAATGGGGGGGTGAGGAGTCCAGTTGTTCCGGCCACGTGTGTGATGGACGGGAGTCGTTATCATATCCGGTTCGGCTCTCTTGGTGTATGTATAGGTGGTATTCCAATTTGGTTTCTACCTTCCCTTAGCTTATCCAAAGCTAGTTACTGACTCACGTCGGGCACAGGGGCATACGAATGTTATTTCGGTGTGCTTGGGATTACTATATCCGACACACCTTGGGTTTAAGTTAACCGTTCGATATAACTGGACGGTAACGAGGTTGGTAACGAGCTTAGCATGAGATTGACAATAATCTCTAGGCTCACTATATATAAACTAACTATGGTGGAAGGTTCCTTGTGTGAACCGATCTTATGGTGTTTTGTGTTGATATTGTGCTAGGCAATTTCCCTTGCTATGCTATGATATGTATACGTTAGGTGCTTAAAATGAATACGATGTTATCATGTGTGCGCCGAAACAAGAAAGGTTTTGTTATGTTTTGTTATGTGTGGAATGAGATATGTTGTAGGATATGGAGTGTGTGGATCATGGAAATGAATCCCAGTTTGTGACAAGAGGCGTTTAAGGATAACCCGATTAATGGGTACGTGTCGTTCATTAAGGAAGTAGCTCCGTTTTAGAGGAGAGCCACTCTAGGGTTAAAGGAATCACTGGATGATTCGTTAAGTGTGGATGTGTTGGATATGTGTTGAGCCCTATTGAAATACCCCAAACCTTGGTATGTTGTGTAAATGTTAAACTATGGCATGTAAAGGCTAAAAGTGCCTTAGAAACATCAGTGGACAATTTAAAATATAGTAAGTGCAGTAAGCACTAAGACACGTTACGAGCAAACATGCTCTACTATGAGTGAACTGGTTAGGACCCAAGAGCCTACAAGGACTTAATAACATTTAATTATGATTATATAAGGCTAATTAAGTCCTTAGGAAACTTGGGTAGACAATGAAATCAAACCAAACACAAGGTAATACCTTAAGTCAATATGAGCAAAATGTGCTCTAAGCTTGGGATCATGTGTATAAGGCCTAAATGGTCATACCTATGCCTAATTATATGTTAATGAACATATTAAATCAATTACCAAAGAAACCAAGCTTGAAAACAAGTTAAAACGCAAAAATGTGCTTTAGGAGTCTTAAAGCACGTTTTTGAAAAATTGTCTTGTAAATGAGTTTCGAATGGCTAAATGTCCATCATTACTCTTTAATTAACATGTGTACTATATAGTATCACATTTGGTGGCCATATTAGTGGGAAATCAAAAATTTCACTTCTATGTGCCTTAGTTTGTGAATAGTACCTTTATAAGCTAGTTTGTACATATAATGTATAAGTAATTAAATGATTCAACAAAGACCAACTAACCCTAAGTATATTATGGGGGCCGGTTTTTAGTAAGGTGAGTCATCACCATGTAAAATAAATTAAAAGGAAGGAGGAAAGAAAGTAAAAGAGGAAAGTTACTTTAGTACATAAATATCTTCTAAAAGTAACTCCAAACTTCATTCTCTCATTTCCTCCAATTCCCACCGTCTTCTACCTTCCTTCTTTCTCTCTTTTACATTTTCATAGCACCACACAAGAACTCCATCTTTGAATGCTTGTAACTCCTAGCTCCATGGTCCAAATTCATTTCAAGACCACCATTCTCTTAGTTAAGCCAAGCTCTAAATCTTGTCTCTTCAAACTTCAAAACCTCCATTCGGTGCCAAGAGAAAACACCATGGGAGGAGCTTGAGCCCACCTTTTCACATATTCATGCTCTCCTTTGCTTCAGGTAAGGAAACTCAAAGAAATCCATGTTTTCCTCCATGTTTTCATGTTGTCCGAAAATTCACCTCACAATGGTGTATTTATCTGCTTGTTTAGCTTCATTTGAATCTTCCAAGGGCTAGGAGGAGTACCTCTCTTGATACTCATTCAAGCTCTCTTCCATTCAAAGGTAAACAATTACCTTGAGGTGTTAAAACAATATATGTTAACTAGGGTTTACAATGAGATGAAGCTTAAAGCTTATACTCCATTACAATGTTGGTATATTGTTTAGTTGTTGACAAGGAAGGAAATGCCTTACCGGTTACAGGAAACAAGAAAGAAATTTGTGAGGAAAAGAGGTAAACAAGCTATCTCAATGTGGTTTAATGCCTTAGGAGAATAAGCTTAGAATGCTTGTTAAAACTACTAAAGAGTCAAATGGTAAATGAGCTAGTACAATGCTCTCAAGGAGTTTTTAAAGGAATATGTATTGTTGGGTGTATTTGCAGTCAAGGCATTATTAGTGGGAAATTCAGTGTTTAAGGTTTTGCAATTTAAGGGCCTAAGAGCCATGCATTTAAGGGCCTAAGTGCCAAGCAATTTAAGTTATCACTATATTGTGTGTAGTGCTTAGGGTGAAGTTTGTGTATATAAATGTGTTTGATGGATTTTAGGCGTTCTTGGATGGAATAAGGTAGAAACCTAAGTGTTTTGGATGTGGGTATATACTAGAGAAGCTATGGCCAAATTTGGGAAATTGTAAGAAGTTCTAAGTGTTTTAAGCGAGTTTTGGCGAACTAGGAAGGGTTAAGGTGAATTAATGTTTACTTGAGAAGAAAACATGTATTATGGTGATTTAGAGTGATGCAAGGATTTTAGGTGTTGTCTTGGAAGTTCTAGGATTCAATGTGTGTGTTAGGAATGTATTTAAGCCTGGAGGAGTTGGTTTAAGGTATAGTCATGTTGTGAATAAGGAGAGAATGATGTTTAGGTACGGTTTTGAGAAAGGAATTTACGGAGTTTGAAGAGAAGATTTGGTTAGTAAGAGAAGATGCTTGGAGATGATGTTAAGTTAAGGAGAAAGCATTTTTGGGATAGTAGTTGTCATAGGTATGAAACACCACTTGGAAAACTAGGATAAAATAATATAAGTGTTAAGGAATTTTTACAAGGAAATAAGTAAGGCTTAAGGAGTTAGAAAATGAGTTTCATGGATGTTTTGTGTGGATATAAAGTTACCAAATGTTGCTAGGAAGCATTAAGAGCCTTAGGAGAAGGTTGGTGAAGAATTGGCAAGTTTGGTAAGATTAGGAGGCACCGACCCAGGGGCCCACCCAGTTTTTTGGGTCGGTCGAGCCTCTGTTAGATGTTAGGGAAGTGTTTCGGTATGGTCCGACCCAAAAGGGGTGGGTCGGACATGGGTCGGTCGGTCAAGTTCCAAAGGAAGAAAATGTTCGCACATGGACCGACCCAGAAGGTGGGTCGGACGGGTCGGACGGGCATGTTTATAAGGAAGTAAAAGGGTTCTGTAATGGACCGACCCATTGTGGGTCGGACGGTGGGTCGGTCGGACCAAAAACATGGTTTAAGGTTATGAAATGTTATGTGATGATGGGGATTGGTAGGTATGATGTTATAAGGATGTTAAGGACTGTTAGGTGAGTTTTAATGACAATACAGTGGGCTAAAAGTTGTATTAAAATGTGAGAGTAAAACGTGTTAAAATGTAAAGTTATTTAACCAAGTTAACGGGAAAGTTATAAGCATTAGACTTTAAAACAAACATGTTACCCCAATGTTAATAAAAGAACATGTCATGTCAACAGTTGTTCGAGGATTGCTCGAGGAACATAAGTGGACGTGGTAAAGTGGACCCCGGTGACAGGTATGGTTTTCTTGCAACCTGGTCCTACCGGATTACACCGGCTTGTATGCCAATATGTTTTCTTGAGTGTTTGCCACCTTGTAAGATTAAAACATGTAATGAGTTTATAGTAATTCATTTATGTGGCGAATTTGGCCTCCGATACCATTTAACCTCGAATATGTGTTAAACCTTAGCTGACCAAAACTAGGAACACATGAGTAATCGGTATTCGGAGTTAACGACCCAAACCTTGGGAACGTGCTAACACGGCTATTGTGAGTTAGTTGGACATTGATGTTGTATGCAAGTGTGTGAACCCCCTTGTGTGCTTAACTCGGTTATGATATCGTATGGTTGTGGATGTGGTAGGCCCCATAATGGATCTCTAACCACTTAATATTTAATGTATTGTACTAATGGGGGGTGAGGAGTCCGGTCTGTTCGGCCAGCGTGTGAGGACGGAGTCGATATCATATCCGGTTCGGCTCTCTTGGTGTATGTATAGGTGGTATTCCCAATTTGGTTTCTACCTTCCCTTAGCTTATCCAAAGCTAGTTACTGACTCACGTCGGGCCACAGGGGCATACGTTATGTATTTCGGTGTGCTTGGATTACTATATCCGCACACCTTGGGTCAAGTTAACCGTTCTATATAACCGGACGGTAACGAGATGGTAACGAGCTTAACATGGATTGGCAAAAATCCCTAGGCTCACCTGGTATACTAACTATGGTGGAAGGTTCCTTGTGAGAAACCGATTTTATGGTGTATGTGATGTTATAACGCTATGCAAATTCCCTTGCTATGCTTTGGTATATATATATATATTGGATGTTTTAAATGAATGCAATGTTGTCATGTGTATGTCGAAACAAGAATGGTTGGTTAAGTGTGGATGATTTGGTTATAGGTTGAGCCCATTGAGGCGAAATGCTTATGAGTTTGTATGGTTATGGTTGTATGCATGATTTAAATATAATCAACTGCATGCTAGACGACAATTAGTTGTGCGTGGCCCGGTAGTATGTGGGCTGCGGGATTACCATACCAGCAAAGGTGCTGAGCCCCTTGGGCCCCCCTTCTCTTCTTTCCTATTTCAGGTACGAGTGCTGAAGCCGTTCGAGAGTAGGACGGGTAGTCATTGTACATGGGTAAACTTTTAAGTGTATGTATACAGTAGGTGTGTAAGACCGAAATTGTTGTCGGCACCAGTTTATAATACTCGGTATAGTTGGAAGGTGTACGTTGTTGTTGTGTTAATGGAAAGGGATAGTAATGTGTAGACGCTCGGAATTTAGCCCATCAGACCGGTACAATGTGTATGTATTAGCCTTGTTAGCCGTGGGTGGCTAACGGCGTGTAACACCAACGAGTTAAGTAATGTGATGAGGTTGTTCTTCCGCTGCAGTTCATGTAAGTATGTTAATGATGGATGGGGTGTTACACCTATTGTTGGGTGTATGCAAAGTGTTGTGTGTTTATGGTTTGTATGCATGATTTAAATATAATCAACTGCATGCTAAGACGACAATTAGTTGTGCGTGGCCCGGTAGCATGTGGGCTGCGGGATTACCATACCAGCAAAGGTGCTGAGCCCCTTGGGGGCCACCCTTTCTCTCCTTTTCTATTTCAGGTACAAGGAGCTGGAAGCCGTTCGAGAGTAGGACGGGGTAGATGTTATACATGGGTAGCCATTTAAATGGCGTAAGCATTGTAAGCGTAGTAAGACCGAAATTGTTATCGGCATTAGTTTGTAAACACTCGGTACAGTGGGATTGTATGTAAATAATAAATGTTGGAAATGGAATGAGGATTGTATTGTGTAGTTGCTCGGGAATCTAGTCCATCAGACCGATACAAATGTACATGTATTAGCCTTGTTAGCCACGTGGGTGGTTAACGGCGTGTAACACCAACGAGTTAAGTAATGTGATAGGTTTGTATTTCCGCTGCAGTTTATTGTAAGTATGTTAATGTTGGATGGGGTGTTACAAAAAGTGGTATCAGAGCGAAGTATCGCTCTGATGACTGAATTACCGAGCTTAGGAAGTACCGAGTTAGGATTTTAGTACTTTAGGGTTAAGGGTTGAGTGATAGCGTGAGAGATACGCTAGATAGGAACTACCAGTGAATACTGAAAACCTACAGTATCCTTCCCGCCCTCCACAATCCCTATTTTATAACTTGGGAAAGAACGCCAGAGAGATGAAAGTCCTCTCTTACTCGGGAATATCCGATCTGGCTGTTATTAAATACCTTTAGGGTACGGAGAACCTGTCATACGGTAGATCCCGAAAACTGGGAATCCCGGAGACGGTTCCCATCTAAACAGTGTTAACCGCATTTCATAGCGAATAGCGAAGAATCAGTGTACAGAAGAATAGAATTTCCGGCAACCTGGGTCGACATGCAGAGCAGTCGAGGTTAACCAGCTTGCAACGCACCGACCGTGCAACAGGCAAGAAGTGGATTAATGAAACCCGAGACGAGTGTCTACGGAACCACAGTTGCCAGATAATACGCCAACGGTATACCAACCGACAAAGGAACTACAACGTAGCGCCCAAACAAGAGACAAGTCTCAGTAACCACGACGATGCGTGGAACGGGCTACAAAGAGAAAATAATGCTAAGTAAAAAGGGGACTCCAAGAATGGGAGACACCCCAGTTGATAACTATTATGTGAATACAGTGAGAAGTTACCCAAAGGTTATTGTCGAGACCGTAAGAACAAATAAGGGCCAACAAGGCCACTAATGATAGTGCGGGTAAAAACAATACCACAACCGATATGTGTTGAACCGATAGCCAGTTAGCATGGCGCACTTGCCATAGCAAGTGCTGCTATAACAGGGCTATTCGGGAAATTTATAACCACTACAAAGTACTTGGAAAAGTACAATAAAGTTAAATGTGATTGTCATAACAGTGGAAGGGCCTGCTAGCCTAACCTCTGTAATTGTAAGTACACCAGTCAGCAAGAAGCTAGACTTGGCTAAGGTAAGAAGATGTTGTGAAACCATGAAAATTTTTTTTCAACCCAGATTTATTCAAACCCTTTTCTTTTCAAAACCAAATTTTCTTTCAAACCAACACTTCTTTCCAACCTTCTTTTAAACCAAACCAGTAAAACCAAGGGCAGATGATAAGATACAATAGTGGATAAACTTTCCTTCGATTAAGTTCGGGAAGCACGGGACGCATATTGTCAAGGGACAATATAAGGGAGTTGACAACAGAATACTTCACCTAGGCGTGTGACGGACACTACGAGTGTACCAACTGAATTGTGGGACGACCGCACTCCGATAGGAGCTTGTGGGCCTGACAGACCTACTTATGGGTTAGTTGGGTAGGTAGCAATGTATCATTATGGTACCCCACATATGTATACGAGTAGAGTCCAGAACACGGGAAGTAGTCGACTCCGTCTACGGTCAGCAGTATAAATCAAACAACAGCTAGAGATTACAAGGAATGGTTGAAGTTAAGGAACTCAGTTAAGTTAACGAGATTAAAAGGATTAGTGAATTCCTTTCAAGGGAATGTTTAAGACTTAGGAAGTGCGAAGTGCACTAACTGAATGTAAAGACATCGTATATGACTTAAGGATCCTCAGGGATAAACATGATAGCTGGAACGGAGACCCAGCCTGTGCATGGCAAGGCAGATGCCCAATGTGGACACATTAATGTGCAATGAAAGGGATGAAACAATTACTCGGATTAGACACTGAAGGAGTCCCACTTAACAGTAGGACCCTAAGTTGCCAAAGAGATAACTTGGAAGGAATCGCGACAGTAAGGCTTATAAGCCACAACAACTTGTGATATGTAAATTTGATCGGTTGCAGAAGTATATGTTACACAAGGAAATAGAGCGGAGAACGAACCACTGCTTTAAGAGTGGGGATACCTCTCGATATAGTGAAACCGCGAGAGCGGTAGTTGTGTGGACCAAGTTCAAGAAGTATGTGGAGGATGGACCACGTTGTTATTACCCCAGGATGATTTGAATAAAATAATACGAAAAGAAGTGCTCGTACCAGTTGTGTACACAGGAAGAGTACTAAGTCTGATAGCAATCACCATAGGTGTGTGAAGCTAAATGTGTAGCGAACAACGCTCAAGGAACATAAAGGCTCAAGAAAAATAGTAGTATATTCAAAAATCAGCCAAATAAGTGGCCAGATAAACCCAGCGTAATAGCGGAAGCTAATATAATAGCGGATGCAGTATGAGTTGATGTTGTATAATGAGTAAGGATACGGTGCGCAATAAGCGACCGTTGTATGAGTATTGTTAGATGATAAAATGGTGAGTGAGCAGAGTTATGAGTTAACCCCAGTGGAGGTACAACTGTAAGTGATAGCAAACGAACCGAGCAGTAAGCCGGTGACAAGTATCATGTGGTAAGAATTTCAGTAAAACACAGTGTAAATTCCTATCGCAATCGCATGAGAGATTTACTGTCAAGAGTTTACGCCTCTGCACTCTGTACGACTGAGTGTTTTGGTATTGCACTTGCGCAGTAATGATCGAGTGGGATAGCTAGGAATTGGAAACATGTTGATTGTGGGGGAATAATGTTATAATGGCCGATGCATAGGAAATGCAAGACCGCACCAATAAAAGAGTACTTGTACAAAACCAAATGTGGAGACATGATTAACAGTAAGTGACTACAGTAACACTAAATACCAAATGTCGGTATGAGATATACCCCAGGTGTGGGAAATAACCGAGAGAGCACTACACATTAGGTAGTAGCTCAATCTCAACCGACAGTAAGTCGGTAGAAGTAAGTCAATCATTGTGAAATACATAGCAGTTTACGCAGTAAGTTATTGGAGAAGTGGATGGGAAGTGTTGAAACTCACCGAATTCGCTTAGGGTAAGAGATACCATGCGTCGGTTGAGAAACCATTATTACCAAGATAAGGGTAATACGTTGTAACAGTAACGAATGGGGCAAACTAACCCTGTAATTAGCAGAGTTGCGCAACAGAGGCCAGTGAGCCCATGCATCAGATACCGAATATACATTGTGAATATGAAATAAATGGCTAGTTATCAATGCCTAAAAGACTCACAGGCCAGGACCGAAACCGGTTATGAGTTACAACTCCAATGCGAATTCTTGGTTTAGGAACTAAACCGCTAATATGGTTAAGATCCTCTAATCAGAATCCATTGTGTAATGGACCGCGTGGAAGTTAAAACACTTCACGACGGCAGAACATTTTAAGCCAAGGTTTAGTGATTGATTACGTGGGCGTAATCCCTTTTAAGGGGGGTAGAGCGCAAAACCACTTAGTGTGTTTTACCGTACAAGTGTACGTGAACGGGGTTGTGCATAGCACAAAATGATTTGTTATGATGGTTGGCGCGTGTGTTATATAAACATACGCATTTATTTGTGGTTAAATTGTGGTAATTGCGCACAGAAGATGCGAATACCATTGTGGGAAGTGTGTTTATTTTGTTAACAGTGGTGTGTGAGAGTACAAGTGGAAGGGAGTAAAGAAACTCCCGGGGAACTAAAACCCCGACGGTGCATAAATGTAAACCATGTATTGTATTTTGATAAAAAAAATTTATGTATATATATACAATGTTGTGAATTATGAAGGAGTATGAGACCGACATAGAACCTAGTGGGAATTAAATTCCCTAGGTAACTTGAATTAAGTTGGACTTGGGTGATGATTGATAGACGGAGTTCTATCCCTTGGAGATGTAATGATTATGACTAGAAGGATTTAAAGATAGAAAATGAGATACGCTTGAATTAGTTGTTGGTTGAAAAAGAAGTGGGAGGTGAAACTTGATTATCATGAGATCAAGGGAAGCCGAACACAAATTGGGGTGGAAAGATAGTTCAACACTGATGCTGATCACATCAGGGTTGGATGACTCTTGAAGCTCCCTGTAAGTGGTCACAAACAACCACGTTAAGAAAGATGCAAAGAGCATAAACTGGACATGGAGTTGTGTTGTGCTTTCAAAAGGATTTTCAATTGGTGTTTTCAAACAATCGATTAATATTTTGAATAAAAGATCTTCTTATACTTAATCTAGTAAAGAATATTTTTGTAGTACTTGCTCACGAGCTGAGGACGTATGAGCCTTTGTCTTTGGACCGGTGACATGAGAAGTACATATGTTAAAAATTAAGTGAATGTTTTGATCTCCCAAAGGAACGGGGACCAGAAGGTGTCCATCGCGACCGGGTTCTGCGGGATCACAGTGTATATGTACTCAACGTGGGATTCGAACCCATGGAGAGATGGAAAAGGTATTTCTGTTTGATATACATGCGATGACATGTTGTTTGGTATGTGTGATAAAGGTTATTTTGACTTTGATCTCCTAAAGTGTATGCTATCAAGACCTATGAGTCTAAATGTGTTGTGTTACAAAGACCTATGTGCCTAAATGTGGTTATGTCACCCAGACCTAAGAGTCTGAGGGATATTGTATAGGTGCAAGTGTGGTGAAGGTACCCGGACCATTAAGTCTGAGGTTACCATGTGAGTATGATATTTTATGTATAATGTGGATATGTTGCCCGGACCATTAAGTCCGAGGTTGGATGTAAAGGGTGGTTGGTAATGGAAGTTTTATGGCTATAAATAATTTCCGTATTCTAATCCAATGATGCGAGGAAATGTGAACTTCGAGGACGAAGTTCTTTTAAGGGGGGTAGATTGAAATACCCTAAACCTTGGTATGTTGTGTAAATGTTAAACTATGGTATTTAAAGGCTAAAAAGTGCCTTAGAAACATAAATGAACCATTTAAACCATGGTAAAACACAATAAAACACTAAGACACGGTTTGAGCAAAAACATGCTCTAAGCTTGGAGTGAACTTGGTTAGGACCCAAAGAGCCTACCAAGATTTGATAATATAAAATTATGATTTTATAAGGCTAATTAAGTCCTTAGGAAACCTTGGTAGACAATGAAACCAAACAAAACACAAATAAATACCTTAAGGTCAATATGGACTAAAATGTGCTCTAAGCTTGGGATAAATGTGTATAAGACCTAATGGTCATACCTATGCCTTATTTATATGTTAATGAACATATTAAATCAATTACTAAAGGAAACCAAGCTTGAAAACAAGTTAAAACACAAAATGTGCTTTAAGAAGTCTTAAAGCACGTTTTTGAAAAATTGTCTTGTAAATGAGTTTTGAATGGCTAAATGTCCATCATTACTCTTTAATTAACATGTGTACTATATAGTATCACATTTGGGTGGCTATATCAATGGGAAATCAAAAATTTCACTTCAATGTGCCTTGTTTTGTGAATAGTGATTTTTATAAGCTAGTTTGTAACATATAATGTTATAAGTAATTAAATTGGTCAACAAGACTATTATACCCTTCTAATAATAAGGGGGCCGGTTTTTGGTAGTAATGGGTCACCAAACATGTTAACTTGTTAAGTAAATAAAGGTGACTCATAGGTTACTATTTGCTTTAAGTTATAAATATCCTTAAAAGCAAAACCAATCTCATTTCTCCCTTCCTCCTTCATTTCACACGGTTTCTAAGCCTTCTTCTACCTCTCTTCCTTCTGTTCTCACGGTAATGCTACAGCAACAGCACCAAAGGCCATCTTCCATTGCCAATATTTCTTGGCTCACTTAACCAAATCAAAAACA
>CM041779.1:302559860-302662105 GCA_023374045.1 Limonium bicolor
AACACCACCATTCTCTTCCTCTCATCAAGCTCTTCATTTCTATCTTCTCAAAACTTCAAGAGCCCCATTTCGGTGCCATGGAGTTCCACCATTGAAGGAGCTTGAGCTTGTCTTTCCACATATTATTGATCTCCTTTGCTTCTAGGTAAGGAATCTCAAAGAAAAATCAGTGTTCCTCCATGTTTTGTGTGTGACCGAAAATACTCATTGATGGAGCTCTTTGTGTGACTTTGTTCTAGCTTCATTCCAATCTCTTATGGACTAGGTGGAGTCCTCTCTTCATAGATATTCAAACTCCCTTCAAAGATCAAGGTAAACAACTACATTATGTTTTTGAAATAATGTAAACCTAGGGTTTACAATGAGATGAAGCATGAAGCTTATATACTCATTTCAATATTGGTATATTGTTTAGTAGTTGACAATCAAAGAAGTGCCTTACCGGTTTTTAAGAGGAAACAAGAAAGAAGTTTGAGTGGAAAAGAGGTAAACATGCTATCTCAATGTGGTGTAATGCCTTAGGAGAAATGAGCTTATAATGCTTGTTAAAACTACCTAAAGAGCAAATGGTGAATGACTTAGTAAGGTGTTCTCAAGGAGACTAGTAAAGGAACATATGTCTTGGTGTGTGTAAATGCAGGTCAAAGGCTTATGTATTGTGGAAATTCAGTGTTTAAGGTTTATGCAATTTAAGGGCCTAAGAGCCATGTTATTTAAGGGCCTAAGTGCCAAGCAATTTTAGTTATGCACTATATTGTGATGTAGTGCTAATGTGTGAAGTTTGTGTATAAAAATGGTTTTGATGGATTTTAGGTGTTCCTGAATGAAATAAGGTAAAAACCTAAGTGTTTGGATGTGAGTATATACAAGAGAAGCTATGGCAAAATAGGAAAATGTATAAGAGGTTCTAAGTGTTTTAAGTGAGTTTCGGTGAACTAAGAAGTGTTAAAGGTGAATGAATGTTTTACTTGGAAGAAAACATGTATTAAGGTGATTTAGAGTGATGCAAGGATTTAGGTGCTATCTTGGAAGTTCTAGGAATTCAAGGTGTGTTTTTGAGAATGTATTTAAGTCTTGGAGAAGTTTGTTTAAGGTTAGGTAATGTTGGTATCCAAGGAATAAATGATGTTTAGATAAGGTTTTGGAGAAGGAATTCAAGAAGTTGTGAAAAGAGGATTTGGTTAGTAAGAGGAGATGCTTGGAGATGATGTTATGAAGGTGAAGAAGCATTTTAGTGTAGAGGTCATTTAAGGTGAAACACCACTTAGAAAACCAAAAGGAAATGTTACAAGTGTTAAGAGATTTGATAAGAAGATTGAGTAACAAGTTGGACCATGTTTTAAGGTGAATCAAGTGATATTCTAGTATTAGAATATGCCTATTTCATGTATGAAGCTTGGGTAATTAAAGGATGAAGATAAGAGGTGAAACAAGACTTGAAAATGAGGTTCTGGCCCGTCCGAACTACCGTCCGAACGTGGACGTTCGGACGTGCCTGTGTGCCGTGAGTTTTCTGACCTTCGACTGATGTCCGAACTACCGTCCGAACATGGTAAGTTCGGACACACATAATTCATTCTCTGGTTTGGCTTCGAACGGCGTCCGAACTTGGGAAGTCCGGACGCAAGTTCGGACGTCCACCAATTTGCACCCTTAGAGTCTCGAACGGTGTCCGAACTTGAGAAGTCCGGACACAAGTTCGGACAAGGTGCTGTATGGACCCAAAAACATTGTTTAAGGTATGGAAATGGTGTGTAATGATGGGGATTGATGTCAATGATGTTATGAGGTTGTTAAGGACAATGTTAGGTGAGTTTTAATGACAACTAAGTGGGTGAAAGTTGTAATAAAATGTGAAAGTAAAACAAGTTAAAAAGTGAAGTTATGTAACTAAGTTAACGGGGAAAAATTATAAGCATTAGACATTAAATAATCAAGCAACCCCGATGTTAATATAAACACATGTGATGTTAACAGTTGTTCGAGAATTGCTCGAGGAACATAAGTGGACGTGGTAAAGTGGACTCCGGTGACAGGTATGGTTTTCTTGCAACCTGTGTCCTACCGGATTACACCGGCTTGTATGCCAATGTGTTTTTTATGAGTGTTGCCACCTTGTAAGATTAAAACATGTAATGAGTTTATAGTAATTCATTTATGTGGCGCATCTGGTCTCCGATACCGTTTAACCTCAAATATGTGTTAAACCTTAGCTATCCAATCTAGATACACATGAGTGATCGGTATTCGGAGTTGACGGCCCAAACCTTGGGAACGTGCTAACCACGGCTATTGTGAGCTAGTTGGACATTGTTGTTATATGCAAGTGTGTGAACCTCCCTTGTGTGCTTAACTCGGTTATGATACCGTATGGTGTGTGGATGTGGTAGGCTCCATAATGGATCTCTAACTACTTATTATAAGTGTATATGTACTAATGGGGGGGTGAGGAGTCCAGTTGTTCCGGCCACGTGTGTGATGGACGGGAGTCGTTATCATATCCGGTTCGGCTCTCTTGGTGTATGTATAGGTGGTATTCCAATTTGGTTTCTACCTTCCCTTAGCTTATCCAAAGCTAGTTACTGACTCACGTCGGGCCACAGGGGCATACGAATGTTATTTCGGTGTGCTTGGGATTACTATATCCGACACACCTTGGGTTTAAGTTAACCGTTCGATATAACTGGACGGTAACGAGGTTGGTAACGAGCTTAGCATGAGATTGACAATAATCTCTAGGCTCACTATATATAAACTAACTATGGTGGAAGGTCCTTGTGTGAACCGATCTTATGGTGTTTTGTGTTGATATTGTGCTAGGCAATTTCCCTTGCTATGCTATGATATGTATACTTAGGTGCTTAAAATGAATACGATGTTATCATGTGTGCGCCGAAACAAGAAAGGTTTTGTTATGTTTTGTTATGTGTGGAATGAGATATGTTGTAGGATATGGAGTGTGTGGATCATGGAAATGAATCCCAGTTTGTGACAAGAGGCGTTTAAGGATAACCCGATTAATGGGTACGTGTCGTTCATTAAGGAAGTAGCTCCGTTTTAGAGGAGAGCCACTCTAGGTTAAAGGAATCACTGGATGATTCGTTAAGTGTGGATGTGTTGGATATGTGTTGAGCCCTATTGTTGGGTGTATGCAAAGTGTTGTGTGTTTATGGTTTGTATGCATGATTTAAATATAATCAACTGCATGCTAAGACGACAATTAGTTGTGCGTGGCCCGGTAGCATGTGGGCTGCGGGATTACCATACCAGCAAAGGTGCTGAGCCCCTTGGGGGCCACCCTTTCTCTCCTTTTCTATTTCAGGTACAAGGAGCTGGAAGCCGTTCGAGAGTAGGACGGGGATGTTATACATGGGTAGCCATTTAAATGGCGTAAGCATTGTAAGCGTAGTAAGACCGAAATTGTTATCGGCATTAGTTTGTAAACACTCGGTACAGTGGGATTGTTGTAAATAATAAATGTTGGAAATGGAATGAGGATTGTATTGTGTAGTTGCTCGGAATCTAGTCCATCAGACCGATACAAATGTACATGTATTAGCCTTGTTAGCCACGTGGGTGGTTAACGGCGTGTAACACCAACGAGTTAAGTAATGTGATAGGTTTGTATTTCCGCTGCAGTTTATTGTAAGTATGTTAATGTTGGATGGGGTGTTACAATTAAATACCTGCACTTTATTATACCGAGAACTTGTACTCAAGTCTCTCACTAACTTCACTTTGTAACAAACGTCATTATCCTAAACGTGATAACTGACAGTACACATTTCGTTCTTGAATAATGTCCTTGTATGACACCTAACAATTCTATACTACGAGAACGAGGAGCCCAGTTGGATCTGGCCATGCATGCTATGGGAGTTGTACCTGTCTTAGGTCGTCTCCTATTCAATTTACGTCACGACGGGAGTTCTGGGTGCACTATGTCACTCACCGGCTGCGTACCGGAACAGTTCTAGAGTTCGGGGTGCACTATGTCACTCACCGGCTGCGTACCGGAACAGTTCAAGTGGAGGGGAAGACTTCATTCCTCTCGAGGGTTCGATTCCCACCTCTTTTAATTACAGGAGTTAACTATGTCATTTTCTGAGGGACTAATTACCCATCTTTCTTTTAACGAGGTCACTATACCTTTACTATATTGACATACTCTTTACACCTGTCAGTCCCATCGTGCGGACCCGACTATTATCAAATGATTACAGTTCATCTAACTTGACCTTCTGAAGTCTTTTTTATGTGACATTGTTGTCCTTGTATGGATACTTGTTATTATCATACTATGTTTGTTTACAGCTTTACAAAATGAACTGCATGTATTCGACAAAGTAGTTGGTATGGCCTGGTAGCCGATGGGCTGCACGTTTTCCATACCAGCATTGTTTGCTGAGCCCCTTTGGGGCACCCCCATTTTCAGGTACCTGAAGTAGAGAAGATTACCACACCGAGTGTAGGTGGGGTAGATTCAAGCTACGGGAGTCTCCTACTAGTTATTTGTTTTTATTTGATTATTGTACCTTTGAGTTTATTCCTAGTATCTCGGATTGTATTCGTATTCAGACCGTGACTTTTGGAGATTGTATTTGAATTAGCCTTGTTGGTCACAAGGGTGGCCAATGGCATTGTAATACCGCCCGGTTATTGTATTTATTTCCGCTGCAGTTTATGTTTATTTGGGAGTGATCGCCGTACAGGTTATTGGATTTCGGGTTGGGGTGTTACAAAAAGTGGTATCAGAGCGTAGTTACGCTCTGGATACAAGGATACACCGAGATTAGGATTTCTAAAACTATAGGTTACGGGTTGAGTGATAGTAAAGAAAGGAGTTTGAGTTAGCTTTTACTTAGACTACTATCCAAGACCGAGATTGTGACCACAGTATCTAATATACCTCAACATCCTGCAGATGTCAGGAAGAGGAGGACGCCACGGACAGACAGCTGAAGATTCGCCTGTCAGGCTGGCAGATATTGCTACACTGATAGCTCAAGCATTTGCAAAGGCGGGGGTTGCGCAGCAGCAGCAGCTACCTCCACCACCACCACCCAGAGAGAAGGATTGGGTGAAGAGTTTGGCCGATCTCAGGCCAACTGCATTCAAGGGGCAGACTGACCCTGCACACTTAGAGACTTATATCATGGAAATGGAAACGGCATTCGAGACGCTAGCCATCCCAGCTAGGGACAAGGTAAGGCTCGCTGCCTTCTACATGAAGGATGCAGCTAGGGATTGGTGGAATATGGTGAAGGCCGACCACCTGGATGACCCAGCTTTCACTTGGGGACACTACACCGCACTACTGAGGGCAAATACTACCCGGCCCACACCATGGTGAGACTAGGGAGTTTGACGCCCTGGAGCAGACGGGAAAGATGACCGTGGATGAGTATTATGCAAAGTTTACTTCACTACTCCGACTACTACCCGGAATAGGATACTCGGACTAGGTTTTGATCGACCGGTTCTACGAGGGACTGAGCCCTCGACTCCAGTTTGGGATGGGACCAATCATTCCCACCAGCTTACAGGTAAAACAGGAGAGACATAAACCAGTTGAAATCTTATTACCTATTTTACCCCGTCATGGAGATTTGGAGACTGATACCTTGAGATTTCAGGAATGTTACCATGCTGCCTCCATTGTGGAGATTACATGCAAAAGAAGGGATGCTTTGAGCTCCTAAAAGAGAAAGGACGGACCTGGCAGCGAGGATGCCAAGCAGGGAAACTCCAACAGAAGGAACAAACCATATAAAAAAGGCCAGGGGTCCTATCAAGGGAAAGGGAACCAGACTACAGGGAACCCCTAGTCAGGAACCTACGGAGCAACAAACTCACAGAAAACCTACCCATCTAAGGGTAGGCACTCTAACCAAGCAGTTAAATTCGAAACTTTTGTGATTATTTCAGTACCGTTGGGATATAAATTGACCTCGATTGTAATAGGTCAGGACATGGCTCAAACACGGGCAAAGGGTTGTCCGCCACTTCAACTGTAGACAATGTGGAAAGGATCACCCCGGGGTGACTGCCAAGGGGAGAAAGTCCAGTGCCGCCACTGTCAGATATATGGACATCATGCCTTCGAGTGTATCCGAAACCCGGAGAGCAGGAATTACCGCCCGGGAGCAAAGGCAAACACCGGCCACAAGAATGGAGCCAGCGATACTCGTCCTCCACCAACAAACCAAACTCATGGAAATAAGGGCAAGGGCCCAGCATCGGGACCTGCCCTGCATGTCATGGACCGCTCAGATGAAGCTGGTACTTCTACCAACCCAGGTAATTCTAAACCCATACGAACATGTCATTGAGCAATGAATGTTGTGAATGAGTGCTTGCATGCCTTAAGTGCCTAATTGAGTAGGAAAGAACTAGTAAGACTCACTAGTAGAATTTTAAACCACGTAGGAAGCTATAAGATATGCTTTCCTATCCCCTCACCGCCCTCCCTGGAAGAAAACATTATCAAAGCACAAGAACCAGGGAACGAGCAATGTAAGGTTATCCAACCAGGGTTAATACTACTCAAAGAATACCTAATGTCGGAAACAAAAATTGCAATCATCAGAAGATGTCAAGAACTAGGAGCAGGACCAGGAGGGTTCTACACTCCCGATTCCTAGGAGGATCAAAAATGAAGCTGAAAATGATGTGCTTAGGAAAGGATTGGAATCCTTACTCAAAGACCTACCAGGATACAAGAAATGGAGATGGAGCGCAAGTACCAAAAATCCCAGAAGAATTTTTACAAATTGTGGAACAAGCAATTAATACAGCTCAACAGCTAGAAAAAGATCCAGTTCCCAATCTAAGGGCTGATCTATGTATCGTCAACTTCTATGAAGAAGGAGGCCGTTTAGGACTACATCAGGACAATGATGAAACACAAGGGTCCCTTGAACAGGGGATACCAGTATTATCTATGTCAATTGGAGATGACGCAGAGTTCCTTTATGGCGAGCAGAAGCGTGTGGACCTTGCAAAGAAAATCCTATTGAAGTCAGGAGATGTTTTAATAATGGGTGGAAAGTCAAGATTGTTATACCATGGAATTAAAAGGATTAAGATGAACTCAGCACCTTCGACAGTGATAAACACCACCCCACATGAGACCAGGAAGATAAGTTTGACTTTTAGAAAATACTAGTATTGTACTTGTCTTTAGACAACTGAAATGAGATCATCTCATCAATGAAGCATTATCATTATGTCTTTAGACCTCCATCATATGTCAAAGTACTTACCCAGATTCTGTTGTTAGGTTGTGCTAAGGAGACGGAAGGTGCCTTAAGTATACTTACTGAGGAGGAGGCAGCAAGGGCGGCACGATCCTCACTGGTACCTTTCCTGTCAACGGTGTGGATGCATCAGTACTGTTCGACTCCGGAGCCTCACATACTTTCATTTCGCCTACGCTTGCGGGGAAGTTGGGGCTAGACGCTGTAGAGTTACCTGATTTTAAGGTGGCACTCCCGTCTAAGGAGAAGGTCAGTTGCACTCGTCTTTATAGAGGAGCCACTATCCGTATTAAGGATGAGGAATTTCCCATTGACCTAATTGAGTTTAAAGGTCTAGGATTCGATGTTATAGCCAGGATGGACTGGTTGGGGCGGCACAGAGGCCGCATCCTTTGCGCAGAGCGCAGACTGTTACTTAAGAGCCCATCAGGAGTGACAGTGTCTTACCGACAGAGTCCTAGAGCACCGTCAATAAAAGTGATATCTGCTATGTCCATGTACAAAGAAGTCAGGAAGCAGAAGGAAGTATATTTATGCTATGTTCAGGATATGGAGCAAGACCCAGATTTTGATCCAGATATGCCAGTGGTGTCAGAATTTCTGGATATTTTTCCAAAGGAACTTCCAGGCTTACCGCCATCCAGAGAGGTAGAGTTCTCCATTGAATTACTACCAGGTACCGGTCCCATAGCTAAGGCACCGTACCGTATGGCACCAGTAGAGATGGCTGAGTTGAAGGAACAGCTGAAGGATTTATTAGACAAGGGATACATACGACCTAGCGTATCTCCTTGGGGAGCACCAGTGCTTTTGTGAAGAAGAAGGATGGAAGCCTTCGGTTATGTATCGATTACAGAGAGCTTAATGCAGTGTCAGTGAAGAATAAATATCCACTACCACGAATTGACGATTTGTTTGATCAGTTAAGAGGAGCAAAGGTGTTTTCAAAGATCGATTTGAGATCGGATACCATCAGATACCTATCAGGGAGCAAGACAGAGAAAAGACAGCATTCAGAACACGATATGGCCACTATGAGTTTACAGTTATGCCCTTTGGCTTGTCAAACGCACCGGCAGTTTTCATGGATTTAATGAACAGGTTATTCAGAGAGCAGCTGGATAAGACTGTAGTTGTATTTATCGACGATATCCTAATTTATTCAAAGTCTAAGGGAGAGCACGAGAGTCACATCCGACGTGTACTCGAGATTTTAAGGGAGAACCAGCTTTATGCTAAGTTCTCCAAATGTGAGTTTTGGCTAGACCGAGTTTCCTTTTTAGGACATGTTATCTCAGACGCTGGATCGCAGTGGATCCGGCAAAAATAGAAGCAGTTCGCACCTGGCCAAGGCCAAAACAGTGACTGATATCAGGAGTTTCCTTGGGTTAGCAGGTTACTACAGAAGGTTCGTCAAAGACTTCTCCAAAATAGCAAACCCATGACAAGTTTAATGAAGAAAGACGCACCATTCACATGGACTACAGAGTGTGAAACCTCATTCCAGTATTTGAAGGATGCTTTGACATCAGCACCAGTTTTGACTATACCTGAAGGCACAGAGGGTTATGAAGTTTACTGTGATGCATCAGGCAGGGGATTAGGGTGTGTACTTATGCAGAATGGGAAGGTAGTCGCCTACGCTTCCCGACAGTTGAAGAAACATGAGGAAAACTATCCCACACATGACTTGGAGCTTGGAGCAATTGTTTTTGCGTTGAAGATCTGGCGCCACTACCTGTATGGTGTCCAGATGACCGTATATTCGGATCACAAAATTTGAAATATGTATTCACCCAGAAGGAGTTAAACATGAGACAAAGGAGATGGTTTGAATTTCTCAAGGACTACGACATCGATTTGCAGTACAAAGAGGGAAAAGCTAATGTAGTAGCAGACGCATTGAGTCGACGAGCACATTCCTTGAATGCCATTGTGGCTAGCTCGAGTCTTATAGACGACATACGTAGCGCACAGCATAATGATCAGCGAATGATGGAGATTAGTCAGAAGTTGTCTGACGGTACATTTGAAGGTGGGAAGTATGAGTTTCAGTTACATGATGGACTAATCAGATTAAAGGGTAGATTGTGTATTCCCAGAGACAGCACAGATATAAAAGAGCATATTCTTCGAGAGTCCCACACTTCTTCCACATCTGTCCATCCAGGAGCTTCTAAGATGTACAAAGATCTAAAGAGGTATTTCTGGGGAGTGGTATGAAGGGCGACGTGACAAAATATGTGATTCGATGTCTCACTTGTCAAAAAGTGAAATTCGAACATAGACGACCAGGAGGCATGGTACAGTCTATGCCAGTTCCTGAATGGAAGTTTTATGATATTTCTATGGACTTCGTGGTGGGACTACCACCTACAAGAGGAGGACTAAATATGATTTGGGTTGTTTGATCGACTGACCAAAGTGGCGAGATTTATACCGATGAAAGACACTTGGAAGGTGCCAAAGTTGGCAGAATTATTTGAGAAGAGATTATCAGACATCATGGAGTACCTAAGACTATTGTTTCAGATCGAGATACCAGATTTCTCTCACGATATTGGCGAGCTACTCGCGAAGCACTTGGAACAGAATTGAAGCTTAGCACAGCGTTCCACCCTCAGACGGATGGCCAGTCAGAGAGGACTATTCAGACCTTAGAGGACATGCTACGAGCATGTGCCTTGGATTTTCAGGGTAGCTGGATAGATAGGTTACACCTGATTGAGTTTGCATACAATAACAGCTATCACGCCTCTATACAGATGTCACCTTTTCAAGCACTATATGGCAGACCATGCCGCACACCATTATGCTGGGACGAGTCTAGTGAGACCGTCATCATTGGGCCTGAGTACTTAGAGCAAGTTCAGGCAGAAGTACAGCAAATCAGAAATAATATGAAAGCAGCACAAGACAGACAGAAATCGTATGCTGATGAGAGACGACGAGACCTTGAGTTCACAGTTGGCGACCAGGTATTTCTACGAGTATCACCCATGAAGGGTGTATTCAGATTTGGCCAGAAGGGCAAGCTAAGCCCGAAGTTTGTAGGACCCTACGCTATCACAGAGCGGGTGGGTCTTGTGGCATATCGACTTGATTTGCCAGTAGAATTGGCAAGGTACATAACGTTTTTCATGTGTCTCAGCTTAAGAAATACATTCCTCATCCTTCTCATGTTCTACAACCAGAGACACTATCATTAGAACCAACAATGCGGTACGTGGAAACACCGCAAAGAATCTTAGATAGAAAGACACGAGAGACTCGAAACAAGTCTGTGAGCCTCGTAAAGGTTCTTTGGTCGAACCACGATGTTGAAGAGGCCACATGGGAACTAGAAGCGGATATGCGAGCAAAGTTTCCCTCTATATTTACCGACTAGACACTTTAGTCTAGGATACGTGGGCGTACCCCTCTTTTTGGGGGGGGGGGGGGTAGAGCCTTTTTCGTTTGTGAGTTTTTATGCATCTTGTTGCACTTCTGTGCATTTCTATGACACCTTGTCTTGTATGTGTTCTTGTGTAACACTGTATTTGAATGTACTTTGCACTTCCACTTGCTGATGTGTACTTCGTTACACTACAATGGAAAGTTTATGTGCACTACGTTGCACTATTTGAAATGAAATGTGATTGTGTTTATTACATTACACTACATTGTAGGTATATGATATGACCTTCCAAAGTATTCCTGTTGTGTTTGATGTACACTGTGAACTTAGGAATATAGAGACTTGGGACTTGATCCCTAAAAACTAGATTGAGTTGTGGATACTTAACGGAACTGGCTTCCCCACAACCTTATAAATTTAGATATGAGACTTCGGGGCGAAGTCCTTTTAAGGGGGGTAGATTGAAATACCCCAAATCTAATTAACATTATAAAACCATTATTTAATGGAAAATAATCCAAATATAAATCATTTCACGTACGCATGCAAACCCATGCATGAGAACGTTACGTAAAAAATAGTCGTTTCACCATAAACGCTAAAACGCCTTAGAAACATGTGATCAAGCATGACCTTGTACGACCTTCTAAAACTCAAACCAAATGGTCATACACTCATTATATGAATATATAAACATATTCCCTAGGCTATATTCAGTCAAAACATAAAATGCTCGGGAGTGCTCACGCACGCCCCTTAAAGCACGAAAAGCCCGGAGGAGTGCCGAGGTGGAACGAACTCCTATCAAATTAATTCTTAGAGTTCCTAAAATCATTATTAACCATCCTAAAGAGAACACACGAAGTGGTTTCTCAAAATTCAACAAAAACCTCAGGAGTATTTCTTAACGCTCCTTTTTGGCCCGGGAGTGTCCCGAAGCCCGTAAATTATGACATGGGTTGATGTAACCCCATATAACTCAATGTAACATCCTAATATATCATTATTTACTATAATAAGTGTTTATAAACACTTGGCACTCATAAAGACAATTTATTTCCCAAAATTTCCTTAGAGCACAAAAACACACCTTCGGGTGTCACTAAAAACGCGTTTTACGCAATTACCTTGTAGTTTTTGACATGCCACGAATTAAGAATCTTAAATAGGGTTAAAATTACCTTCTAAATCAGTTGGAGGCAGTGTCAAACAAGGTGATCTATAGAGGCCGATTTTATGTCCAAAAACTAGTATAAAACTTACATTAAATTTTTTAAAAGGCATAAAACATGGTGACTCACCCTCCCATGTGCTATAAAAATACTTAATGGCAAAGGAATGTAGGTCTCATCTGACCTGAAAGCTGTCGAATTATGCAAGGGAACAAGCCATGTTGGCTAGACAAAAACAAAATGAAAAAGGCAAAAAGTAGATCTAGATTCCACCTTTTTGATTTCTAATGATTCAAGTGACTTTCCTTTTCTTCTCCTTGGCTCTTCATCACCGGTTGAGAGGCTCCATATATGCCTTGAATTCGGCCACCTACAAGAGAAGAAGAAGAGAAGCATAACATAGAAAAATCAAAAGGACAAACCTTACCTAAATTTCCTTGTCTTCTAGCTCACATTATTTTCCACCTTGCCTTGTCACACCACATGGGCCGAACTCATGCTGGTAACATGGGCATTTATTGAGCCAATAACCTATGGAATAAAACTAATGAAAAGAATAGTCAATTTATATTAAAAATTAACAAAACAAAAATCAATCAAACTTACCTTCTCTTATTCTTACGTGAGCCTAGCCTCATTCTTTCCCTTGCACACACAATTTCTGATTTGGTAAGGCTCCCTCCTCTCTCTTCTTCCTTCATCTTCTTCCTTTGAAGCTCTTAAGTCCATTAATGGAGTTTTAACTTCTATCTTCATCTTTAAGGTAATTTCCTAGCATTTCTTGTCAAGCCTTGAAGCAAAACTCTTCCTAGCATACCTACAAGGATTCGGCATCAACTAATGCTCCAAGAAGGTTGTCTAAACCAACATTAATCCAAGGAGCATCTCAAAGTTATCTTAAGGTAGTTTTCATGCTTGAAAATCCTTAAAGCACATTTTGTGTGTAACCGATTTCTACTTCTTCTAAGGTTCTTTTCTTCTTCATTTTCATGAAGGAAAGTTTGTTCTTCATCCACCTTAAGTGAGCCGAATTTATAAGGAGAAAAAGATTAAGGTAAATTCTTGGAAAACTACTTACAAATCTACTTAAGATCTTATTGAAGATCTAACTCCTAAACTCCTTCACCACTTGCATATAACCGAAGTGGAGCATCAAAATTTCCTTGGAGAAAGCTTGGAGATTCAAGAAGAGTTCAAGCACTTAACCATCCTTGTTAAGAAGTAAGTTTACTAAGCAAATCTTTATGTTATAAGCTTTGTTAAGCTTCTAAAAATTATACAAAAATTATGTACACCTCCTAGGGTACCTAAAACCGAAACTATATGGTATAATATACCAAAAATATAATCTATAACATATATGGAAAATATTTACCTTAAGACACATTTTAATGTCATAAAAGTTACCTAAGTTACATCCTTGTTCATACCGAATTGTCAAGGGTAAAAATGCTTTATTTTGAGCTAGGAATCAATATAAGATATTACAATAATTTTTACATGAGTTATATAACTCATATGAATTTATGTATAGTTATTTTGACATATAAATCTACTTTTATATACTATATGGTAACTATTAAATTATGGCCGAATGGTCTAAGTGAAAAATAGGTTTTAATGAGCTACTTATGTATATAAACTTATATTATAAAGTTTGGAGAGTTAAAAATATTTTATTAGTGCTTAAATGGCTAATTAATTAAGTTATGTGGCTAAAATGTAATTTTACAAAGTTTGGTGTATATATTGTGAAAGCCGAGAGTTAAGGGTATATTTGGAGTAATCATGTTATAATATAAGGTTAGGAATTAAGTTTATGAATTTTAGATAATTTAAACAAGTGTTAAAATAACAATTTATAAAGTTTTGGGCTATTATGTAATTTATAAAAGTTGTTATGAAAGTTTGGAACTTAATAAGGGGCGAATTCATAATTAAGAGAATTAGGAAGTTACCTTTCGAAATTTTGAGGAATTAAATATTTAAACTATAGTTTATAAGTTATTAAGTAACTAATATAAAGTTTTGGGGTGAAAATGTAAATAATGGAAAGTGCATGACCAAAGCCGAATTACTTTGGGTCAATTTTGTAATTAAGATTTATATATATATATATATATATTCAGCATTTATGGAGAATTAAATTAAAACTATAGTTTATAAGACATAATATAAAGGTTATAAGATTTTGTGGTTAAATTGTAATTATAGGAAATAAATTATTAAGGCCGAAAGTTTGAGGGGCCAAATTGTAATTTTCGAAAGTTATAATATTTAAAAGCTATATACCAAAATATTAATGGTAGTTTTGGAATTTAATTAAATAAGGAATTAAAACTATATTATATAAAGAGATTAGAATCTAAATAGAAAGTTTATGAATTAATGTGGTTGTTTTATAAATAACCGAAATATAAGGGTAAGAATTTAGATTTAAATGAATATAGGTCCTATATGGATATTTGGAGGAATTAGAAGAAAGAATTTTGATTTAAGGAGTTATGGAGTTAAAACTAAGGCTTATGTATGTTATAAGGAATTTAAAGGTAACCAATAATTATTATTTATGGTTAAAGGAGGAATAATGAAAACTATAAGAATTTTTATGTCCATGTATGGCATATAAATATAGTTAAGGAATTATAAGTTGTTATGTCATCTAGACAATTAAAAATAAATAACAAATATAGTACATGAATAAATAAATACACATAAGTATATTAAAGGATTTATAAATAAATCAAAAGGAATAACAAATAAGTTATACATTAAATCATGAGGTAATTAAAAGAAATAAACCTCACATGAAATAACAAATACGAAATTTGTTGAATGATCCAAAAAATTATTATATAAGGGTAACATAAATTAACCCTCTCAGTTAATCCTATTCTAGGACTTTGTTTGACCAGACGTTGACCGGGAACTAAACAAGTACAGTCTACGGTGAACGGTATGGGATTCTTGCAACCTGTTGCCTACCGGATTACACCGGCTTGTGTGCTATCTGTTGTTTGAAATAACGACCGAGATAATTAATGTAAAATGTTGTTTTACTGTTGTGCATTGTTGTATTATTTTATGTGCATGAATGATGCTAACTACAACGTGTATGTCCCACGCATACAACACTACAATACCAGTGGATTAAATACCTGCGCTTTATTATACCGAGAACTTGTACTCAAGTCTCTCACTAACTTCACTTTGTAACAAACGTCATTATCCTAAACGTGATAACTGACAGTACACATTTCGTTCTTGAATAATGTCCTTGTATGACACCTAACAATTCTATACTACGAGAACGAGGAGCCCAGTTGGATCTGGCCATGCATGCTACGGGAGTTGTACCTGTCTCAGGTCGTCTCCTATTCAATTTACGTCACGACGGGAGTTCTGGGTGCACTATGTCACTCACTGGCTGCGTACCGGAACAGTTCTAGAGTTCAGGGTGCACTATGTCACTCACCGGCTGCGTACCGGAACAGTTCAAGTGGAGGGGAAGACTTCATTCCTCTCGAGGGTTCGATTCCCACCTCTTTTAAGTACAGGAGTTAACTACGTCATTTTCTGAGGGACTAATTACCCACCTTTCTTTTAACGAGGTCACTATACCTTTACTATATTGACATACTCTTTACACCTGTCAGTCCCATCGTGCGGACCCGACTATTATCAAATGATTACAGTTCATCTAACTTGACCTTCTGAAGTCTTGTTTTATGTGACATTGTTGTCCTTGTATGGATACTTGTTATTATCATACTATGCTTGTTTACAGCTTTACAAAAATGAACTGCATGTATTCGACAAAGTAGTTGGTGTGGCCCGGTAGCCGATGGGCTGCACGTTTTCCATACCAGCATTGTTTGCTGAGCCCCTTTGGGGGCACCCCCATTTTTCAGGTACCTGAAGTAGAGAAGATTACCACACCGAGTGTAGGTGGGGTAGATTCAAGCTACGGGAGTCTCCTACTAGTTATTTGTTTTATTTGATTATTGTACCTTTGAGTTTATTCCTAGTATCTCGGATTGTATTCGTATTCAGACCGTGACTTTTGGAGATTGTATTTGGAGTTAGCCTTGTTGGTCACAAGGGTGGCCAACGGCATTGTAATACCGCCCGGTTATTGTATTTATTTCGCTGCAGTTTATGTTTATTTGGGAGTGATCGCCGTACAGGTTATTGGATTTCGGGTTGGGGTGTTACAGTGATCAAGTGAAAAATCTTAATCTTCATGTACTCAATTGAAATGTTAGTCTAACCTTTAGAGATGCATACGGAAACGACTCAGCCGACTGGACACTACTTCCCCTACCGGTGAACTCTGATGATGAATGGGTGACTCAACTGGTGGCCGAGAAACCTCTTGGCTGCTATGCTTCTGTGTCTCAAGCCTTGACATTGCCTTTGCGATCCTCTCGTCGAGGCTATGATTAATCCTCTGCTCCATCTCAGCCATCTCTCTCAGGTGCTCCTCGTAGCTAATCATCCTTCCTTGTGCACTTCTGGACCCGGGTACGCCAAATGCCTGGCGGATACCAACGTGCCCACCAAGCCCAATGGCACGACCTGGATGATCCTTCTTACCAAGAGCGTGTGTAAGAGGATCATCATTCCTCTGTGAGGTCCAGGTGCCCTGGGTGAGCTGAGAGCTTAATTCACCCTAATACAACACACAAATATAGTTATTAGTTTAACATAAGTTCATATACAAATGAAATGAACAGTTCGACTAAAAATGAAATGATATCACTTACCATTTGAGCAATAACTGCTCTCGTGGCATCATCGTATTGAGGATTTTCAGGAGTAGAGTAGAGTTCTTCGGAATGTGGCTTAACTCCTACACTTTCATTCTTCTGCCACTGGTATCCAATGAGCCATCCGTGGGCAGATACCCTTTTGCTCCCATTCTGGTACCCTTTGAGCAATACTTTTTCCACCTAAGTGGTGAGGGTACAAATTCTTCTTAGCATTTGCTTGTTGTTTTGCACGGAGAGCCTGTATAAATTAATATGATCATGTTTAGTGAAATTGAACACAAAAGACATAAGAAATTAATAGTAATTTATGTATGTATGACAATTAAGTGCACCTGGAACTCCGGTGTGTGACGTGACTCAACAAATTGTACCCATTGCTCTTCGGTGATTCCCTCGTAAACCTCGCATGGTGGTCTCTCACCACCGAAACCATGATTTGGATCATCTGGATCTTCTGGATCAGGCATCTTGTAGATGAACTTGTCAGCCAACTTATTCTTGTGGTCCCGGAACTGTTTCGACATCGATGATAGCACATCCTTTTTAAGTGCGGGATCCACGGAGAAATGAGACTACATACTGTGGAGGGTGATTTTTCGGTATGAGGGGGGGGGTCTATCTAAATATGGTCTGACTGAGAAGCCTAGATCCTATGAAATGCCATTCTGTGGGGGGTGAAAACCCGTTATTCTGACATCCCTCAAATACCTACTAAATCGTCCGTCTTTCCCAGAAAGCATAAGGGGAGTGCAAGTGAACACTACACCCGCTCTCAATGGGCCCCACGCGGACTTATGCCCTAAAGGTGGAAGTTGACTAGAGTCGCCACCTAGTTTGACCTATGATAACTAGGAAGGAAGATCGGGTTCTAAGAACCGTAATTGACTCTGAGATTATTACCTATGGATAGGACTTATCTGATCACTAGAGATTCTGTGTGGGTTCGCACTGGGTTACACCCCTTAGAAGTGGCGATGACCACAACATTGGATTGGTGCCCGAGGAAACCTCGGTCTCCAATTGTCAGGATTACCTTCTTTCAAAACCCTTTTAGAGAGATTCAATTAAAGCCAAAGGATCGGACTGAGTATGGATTGAGGAGTAGGTGATTTTGAAGAGTTTTGAAGGAATGAGCTGATCTTGAAGTATCGGTTCGTGGGAATGGTCAAAGGGTTGGGAGGTTTTGATTATTTTCGAGGGGATTGAGCTTGTCTCGGCTTTTGTGGGGCTAAGGGCGTTTTGGTCATTCTTGTGGAGTTAAGGGATGTTTGGATCATTTGTTAGAGTTGAAGAGTTTCCTGGGTTTGTTAGGTTCATCTTTCAGAGTAGTCGAATTTTTGAGGTGTTTTGGGAAATCGAATGGGTTGAAGAGGAATTCGGGGTTTGAGTATGATTGAGTGTGGGATAGGATATTCAACTTGCAGGCGTTCGGATTTCGAAGATGTTTCGGGTTTCAGATGGCTAAGGTTGTTTGAGGGTATTCGAGAATTGGAGGTCCTATGTGACTTGGAGTTGGTTCAGAGGAGGATTGAGAAGTGTTTATGGGTCCTAGAGCTCCAATGGAAATGTTGGATTGGGTTATTCAGAATTGTCTCTCTTAATGTTTAAACCGAAAAAAAAAAAAATCATTTTTGTTGTAAAAGGCGGATAATCCCAAGGGATTACCCTATGTACCCCCTCGAACACGACACTTAACTAATAATAAGTGCCGAGGCTCGACAGATGGGGCAATGAATTTATGTCGAAAAATAGGATTCAGAGAGAAACACCATGAATGAAATGTTCTCGGTCGAACCCTAATAACGTCTCTAACTCCCGGGTTTTAAAACATTAAAAACTGAAAACATTGAAATCGAGCGGAAGGGAGTTAGACGATTCTAAAATCCCGGCTGCAACTAGGAAGGTCGTTACTTCCCTAGCACCCCGCCTTGTAAAAAATCTAGGCTGCAATTAGGGGAGGTTTGTCACCCTAATGCCCCGCCTAAAGAGATCCAGACTGCGACAAGGGAGGTTATGGCCCCAGTGCCCCGCCTCGGATTTTTATTTTGGGAAGGGAGACAAGTGATGTTCCAACCATGGAGGAAATACTTTGAAGGGGTTAGACATTTCTTGCTCCCCGAAAACAATTTATTCGGATTTGAAAACTAAGTTAGAAAACTCTGAAAGTTGTTCGGAATTCTCGACGAAGAAACACTGATTTTGAGAAATGTTTTTAGGAGAAAACTTTCTGTATATGTGAGAAGAACTTTCTGCATTTGAGAAATGTTTTCTGTGATGTGAGAAGAGTTTTCCTTTAAAATTCCACAAAATGGTTTTTTTGAAAACTTGATGAAACTTAAATAAAATGATGGTTTGAAATTCTTTTTGGGTTTTTGGGGTTTTAATGAAATTTACAAATTGAGTGTGGATTGGATGAAATGAATTTGGGATTGAGTTGAATTGAGCTAGATGAAAAGGTTTGAATTGAGGTCGAGTTCGGTTTGGATTGAGGTTCGGGTTGGGTCAAGATCAACATTTTTTTTGGTCAAGGCCAACATTTTTTGGTCAAGGTCAACATTTTTGGTCAAGGTCAACATTTTGGTCAAGGTCAACATTTTTGGTCAAGATTTGGTCAAAGTTTGGGGTTAAAGGTCAATCTTCAGATCAAAGGTCGGCCTTCGGATCTTAACTTGATTCTTTTTTGTGGACTTAGGCTTGATTTTGTGTGGACTTAAGCTTTGTGGGCTTTGGGCCTTGTTTGAGACATGGATCTTTAATGGCCTTGGGCTTTTGTTTGAGTTGGTGTGAGTTTTTGATTTGGGGCAAGATTGGGCTTTTGATTCGGGTTTGGTTTGTGGGCTGAGGGTGGCTTGGGTGGATGGGGGCCGAGTGTGTTTGGGCCGAGATTGGGGTTTGGTTCGTGGGCCGAGGGTGTTGGGCTTGGATTGTGGGCCGAGTGTGTTTTGGGCCGAGATTGGTTTGGTTCGTGGGCCGAGGGTATTGGGCTTGGATTGTGGGCCGAGTTTGGTTTGGGCCGAGTTTGGTTTGGGCCGAGGGTGTTGGGCTTGGATTGTGGGCCGAGTTTGTTTTGGGCCGAGTTTGGTTTGGGCCGAGGGTGTTGGGCTTGGATTTGTGGGCCGAGTTTGGGCCTCAGGTTTGGGTTTAAGTGGGTTATGGGTTAGGTTGAGAGTTGGATTTGGGCCGAATTTGGGCCTCAGGTTTGGGTTTAAGTGGGTTATGGGTCAGGTTGAGAGTTGGATTTGGGCCGAATGGGTGATGGGCCGAGCTCGAGTTCTGGGTCGAATTTGAGTACTTGGGCCGAAATCGAGTGGGCTTCGGACTGGGCTGTTAAATTAGGCCGGGTTGGTGGTTTGGGCTAGATTCACCGTTTCTTGGCTGGGGCTGTGGGCCGGACTGAGAAGTGGGCCGGACGGGGAAGTGGGCTGGGCTTGAGGCTTTAGACTTGGGTCTTGGGCTTGGATTCGGTGGGGTTGAACCGGATTGGGTTTTGGGTCGATTTGGGATGGGCCGAGTTTGGAAGTGGGCCAAGCTTGGATTTGGGCTGGGTTTGGATAATGGGCCAAGAAGTGGGCATTGGGTTTGAGGCTTTAGACTTGGGTCTTGGGCTTGGATTCGGTGGGGTTGAACCGGATTGGGCTTTGGGTCGATTTGGGATGGGCCGAGTTTGGAAGTGGGCCAAGCTTGGATTTGGGCTGGGTTTGGATAATGGGCTAAGAAGTGGGCATTGGGTTTGAGGCTTTAGACTTGGGTCTTGGGCTTGGATTCGGTGGGGGTTGAACGGATTGGGCTTTGGGTCGATTTGGGATGGGCCGAGTTTGGAAGTGGGCCGAGGGTGTTGGGCTTGGATTGTGGGCCGAGTTTGGGCCTCAGGTTTGGGTTTTAAGTGGGTTATGGGTCAGGTTGAGAGTTGGATTTGGGCCGAATTTGGGCCTCAGGTTTGGGTTTAAGTGGGTTATGGGTCAGGTTGAGAGTTGGATTTGGGCCGAATGGGTGATGGGCCGAGCTCGAGTTCTGGGTCGAATTTGAGTACTTGGGCCGAAATCGAGTGGGCTTCGGACTGGGCTGTTAAATTAGGCCGGGTTGGTGGTTTGGGCTAGATTCACCGTTTCTTGGCTGGGGCTGTGGGCCGGACTGAGAAGTGGGCCGGACGGGGAAGTGGGCTGGGCTTGAGGCTTTAGACTTGGGTCTTGGGCTTGGATTCGGTGGGGTTGAACCGGATTGGGTTTTGGGTTGATTTGGGATGGGCCGAGTTTGGAAGTGGGCCAAGCTTGGATTTGGGCTGGGTTTGGATAATGGGCCAAGAAGTGGGCATTGGGTTTGAGGCTTTAGACTTGGGTCTTGGGCTTGGATTCGGTGGGGTTGAACCGGATTGGGCTTTGGGTCGATTTGGGATGGGCCGAGTTTGGAAGTGGGCCAAGCTTGGATTTGGGCCGGCTTTGGGCTGGGCTGCATATGGATAGTGGGTCGGGTTTGGATTTTTGGGCTCGGGCCAGACTAGGCCGAATTTGGGCTTTGGGAATGAGTTTCGAATGAATAGGCCAAGTGAGAGTCTAACTGAAACTAATGGCTAAAGGACCCAAGATGTGTCTGTATGAAGATTAATTGAATTTACAAAGAGATTGGATTTCTGTTGATTGTACATTTTATTCAGAAATTAGAGGATGATTTGGAAAGTTTTAAGGGAAACGGGTATTCCTCGAATGGACCGTGTCTAGGACCCGTATGCATCGAGGATACCCAAACCTAGAGCTTTTCTAAAGTGGGCCTCAAGGGTCCACAAAGAGGGTAACCTAGTTGGCTTTCTAGGGCCACCTGTTCTAGCCCGTTTGGCTAGTTATGGACCAAGTCTGAAAAGACTAGATTTGGGCTGATGTTTATGCAAACCCAAACAGGACAAGTCCATTCAATAAACCACCGCAATAAACCAGAGTGCAGGCATGAGTCTCAATAAAGCCACATAAACCATATATACACATGCGCATGAATTTCAGAGGCCATCCATAAATCATACATGCCCCGGGCTGAATCTCAGAGGTTATTGAAGTAATGTATATGCGAGGGTAAATCTCAGAAAAACCCAGAGGACAAAACAGATTTAATTAATCCTAGAACTCTCAAGTGAAGCAACGATAAGGTGAAACCTAATGTATGGGTTGCTAATCAGTTATTATTCTCCACTATTGTGTATCTTTCAGCGGCCATGTAAGGGTTCACAAGCAAGAGAGCTAAACCAACAGGAAATGGTAAGTATGCAGAACACGAATCATAGCACATAAAAACTGGAACAGGCTCTGAAATGAACAATCAACTAAACTCCATTTAGTCTATGCTAATCTGGAACAAGTAAACAGGCTCGCATGGATCTGGTGTAACCAAACTAGGGATACAGTGTAGCCTCTTTTCTAAAATAAGAAACAGAGAACAAATTTAACAGAGCAGACATGGGTTTCAACATACAAACATGCATCAATCATCATATCTGATAGATTTTCAGTTTAGGGTGAAATACCATAAATGGAGATGAGCATAAGTTCTCCTGCGAGAAGACTAAATCAGCACAAGATAAGCAAGTTAGCTCGCAAATTATAAAGGGTCAGACAGTGTTCCTGGATAAAAGAAGAACGGAGATGCTAAGATAACCAGAACTCGAATACAGCGACACAATTTTTGTTGGTCACGAATCGGAAATTTATGCAGGCCTGTACTATCTCAACACAACATGACCAGAGGATTCTTCTGATAAAAGACAAACAAACATCCCTGTCGATTAGTATAGAACAGAAAATAGAATAGGAACAGGTAATATGCAGAGGGAACTGGATTAGGAGAAAAGAACTCCAACTCGAAACAAGTATCTGTGCGCGTAATACGCAAATCATACACCCCAGGTGTACTCTAGCAAATAGGATTAGAACCCAAACGAGTCGAGTCAGAAAGAGACATTAGTCTTGAAGATATTCAAAGTAGCAAAAACCAGTGCGAGCAAGCAACCCACAGTGCGTCTCGAAATTGCTTTGGGTCGACAAGATAACCGAGTAAATAACCAGAATATCGTTAGCAGAATAAAGGGGAACTAGAGATTTCTCCCTCGCTTGAGCTTACGAACTGTTCGTGGACTTCAAGGTCCATACCAGTCTAGGGACATGCTCATAAAAATAGGAAACAAAATCGAACGGGGAAAGAACTCAAACCCACGTCTCGTAACCACTAGAGACAGGAGTATACGAAATTGCGATTCGAAACTCCGATCCTAGGGCTTTGGACAAAGCAAAAATAACAATAAACGAAAAACAGAAGCGGATGAAAGAATCGGGACGAAGGAGTCCGCGAACAACAATGGTGATGTTGGGTAATGGAGGGCGATACCTACGCAATGGCGAGAAGCCTGGGAGAGATTCAGCAGAGATGGAGCTTGAGATGGTGAGCTTCGAAAATGGAAGAACGTTGGAACGAAGGTTCTCTGGGTTTTTGCTTCGTGGTTTCGAAAAATGGAAGAACGAAGAACAAACGACCAGAATGGAATGAAAATCGGGATTGGTGTCTGCGAGGCTAGAAGAAAAAACGTGCTCCACTGTAGGTTTTTCTAAGGTTGTTTTATAATGTGAGAAAGACAGATGTCTAACTAGGGTTTCTTTTAGATTGTTGTGGGCTTCAGTAAGGAATAAAGTCGGACCCAAAGCTTGGGCCTGCTGCTGGGCGAGCTTACTACTGAAGAAAGGAAAAAAAATGAGAGTTTAGCATAAAAAACGCCTCCACCGAGTTTCGAACTCGGTACCATCAGTTTCCTCCCTGAATACCCTGACCAACCGAGCTATAATTGCATTCGGTATACAGATGCGAGGAAATCAGACAAATGTTATGTTACGAGCCGGGGCAAAACAAAGGGAAATGTCTTCCGTGGAATGTTTTTAAAAAACCAACAAAATGTGTATATGAAATGAGGTCAGTTAAAAACAGATTTCAACAAAAGCTCGTGCTCCTTTTCCATAGGAATGTGAGGTCTAAATACCGGTGAAAAGGAATTCCTTTAGTTGAAAACGGGGACGACCGCCTTGTTTCTGAAAGCATGTTCATTTTTGTATTTTTGTTTCAATATAAACGGGTGAGATTTTTGGTGTCTACACATACATGATCATTCAGTTAGTAAAGTAAACATAAATATTCTATTATTTCATAATAGATCATAGTAATAATGTAGAGATTTACCTGGAGACGCTCAAACATAGTATCCTTCAACGATTGAGGCACTTGCTTCCAGGTGTGGTTTATGTTACAAAATGTCTTCACCAAATGGCTACCGTAAGCGGTGAAGTCATTCTTCCAATTTCCATGAGGTTGGTTGAACTGATTGAATTACACCGGTTTTGTAGGAGGGCCCTTTATAGCCTTCAGCCCACGTGTGGCACCTCTCTTCTTTTGCTTCTTGGCCTCTGGTGGGACAACTGACGGCTCTTCGGTCTGCTGTGAAGGGCCAGCCTCAGTCTCATCGCGTACAGCTACCTGGTCTTTATTTTTCTTTCCTCCTCTTGTGACCCGCTTACTTGGTCTACCCTGCTGTGGCTCAGCTTCTCTAGTCAAGAGTAACTGTCCAATGGGGTCATCCATAGGGTGATCATCCACTGCAAAAAAAAATAAAGCATTTTCATCAGATAAAGTCATTATATAAGTTAACATAAATACTATGAAGCATAACAATAACAGTTAAGATGACATTACAGTCTACATTCTACTAACAACATTACTTGACACGAAAACATAAATCATTTCATATTGTCTACCCAAACACCCTCATCATGGTCTGATCGTGCGTAGATCAAATCGTTTTCGGTAACATCAATCGAATCCGGTAATCCAGTAGGAAACAAGGATGTTTCCTCTACCGTTTCATTATCATCGTTATCCTCATTCTCATTTTCGATTACAACCGGCCTTCTTCCTAGAAGAACAATAGACCGTCTGCAGTCTTTCGGATCCTCAACACACCACACTTGTTCGCAATCCTTTCCCAGAACAAATTGATCATCCATATAACCGGCACGTGAAAGATCAACCAAGGTAAGCCCTCCATCATTTTGGTACCCGCGTCGGTTGTCCACCCACTTGCACCGGAACAACAGAAAGGAATCAATGTCGTAGTCTAGTTCCCAGATGTCCTCGATGACACCATAATACCAACTAGAGTTACTAACTGGTTGAGATCGGTTACCGCTGTGGTACACAGTGGCAGCAGCTTCAATTTTTACCCCACTATTCTGGTTTATCGATTTGGCATCTTGGCGTGCAGTGTAGTATGTATACCCACTAATATCATACCCCTCAAATGATGTAATATTAGTTTCAGGTCCGATTGCCAAACATCTGATCTCTTCACTTACAGCTTCTGGATCTGATGATGCTAATGTCAACACATGATCTTTGAACCATTGGATAAAAACTCGGTTTTGTTCCTTTGTCAGCCAAATGTGGTCTTTCAAAGGATTTTGATGCCTTAAATCAACCATATGGGTTTCGAAATAAGGTTCAACAACCTCAAGATGTTGTAAGACAAACAAATGTGCTTGATGAATAAGTTGACATGAAACTTGCACGATCTTTCTACCAATGACACCTTTACCCTTAAACCTGCCATAATGTCGTGGTTTTGGGATACCAATAGACTCTGCCTCACTCAAATAATCAGTCACAAATTCCGTGACTTCCCTAGTCATTGTTGCTTCAACAATGCTCCCCTCTGGTCGATACCTATTCTTCATTCTACTTTTCAGAATACCCATGTACCGTTCAAAAGGGTACATGTACCGTAAGTATACCGGACCACAGAACTGTATCTCTCGAACGATGTGCACAATTAGATGCACCATTATGTCAAAGAAAGATGGTGGGAAATACATCTCAAGTTGACATAATGTGACAACAATTTCACGTTGTAGATCATCTAGAGAGGTTACGTCAATTGCCTTGGAGCAAACAGTGTTGAAAAAGAAATATAACCGAGTTAAAGCATTTCTGACATCAGATGACAATATCCCTTGAATTGCGACCGGAAGAAGATGTAACATCAGTACATGATAATCGTGAGATTTCATGCCTAAAAGTTTTAAATACTTCATCGATACAATGTTCTTCCAGTTTGAAGAGTACCCAGACGGTACTTTTACCGAGTGCAGACATTTGCAGAAACTAGTCTTTTCAGCCTTTGAGAGCGTGTAGCATGCAGGAGGTAGGTAGATTCGTTTCCCATTCTCTTGTGGGTGTAACTCTTTCGTATACCCATGGTTTGCATGTCCTTTCTGACTTTCAATCCGTCTTTTGTTTTGCCGGGTATATTGAGTAAAGCCCACTCACTGCCTCACCAACGTTCTTCACAATGTGCATGATGTCTAAGCAGTGTCTCACAGGAAGATGACGCCAATAAGGTAGATCCTAAAAGATAGAACACTTTTTCCAAATGTTTTTCACCGGTTTTGATGTGTTTCCAAATACATTTGCAATGTCCTTAACCTTTTCGTACACTTCCTCAGAGCTCAGAGGTAGACGGGCCACACGAGTTTCGGCTTGACCATTGAACAACTTTCTCTTCGTTACTCGATAAGGGTGATCTTCGGGGAGAAGACGTCGATGACACATATAAACATTCTTCCCACAATGTTTTAAACGGTCCGAACAAGTGTCTTCCTTGCATATGGGACATGCAAATGTTTCTTTAACCGTGTAACCGGACAAGTTCCCATACGCAGGGAAGTCATTGACGGTACAGAACAACAAAGCCTTGAGCGTGAAATTCTCTCTTGCATAAGCATCATATACCACGGTCCCCTCATTCCACAATAGCTTCAGATCGTCGATCAGAGGGGCAAGGTACACATCAATGCTATTACCTGGCTGCTTGGGACCAGATATCAGGAGAGATAACTTGATGTACTTTCGTTTCATACACAACCATGAGGGAAAATTGTAGATCACTAGCAGAACAGGCCATGTACTGTGTTGACTACTCAATGTGCCGTACGGGTTCATTCCATCAGTACATAACCCAAGCCTCAAATTCCTATCTTCATGTCTGAAATGTTCTTTGTACCGTCTGTTGATGTTTCTCCACTGAGGCCCATCTGTTGGATGTCTTAATTTCTCATCACTCTTTCTACCCTCCGCATGCCATCGTAAGTTCTTTGCATCTTTCTGATTCGCAAACAACCGTTTGAATCTGGGTATAATCGGCAAATACCAAAGTAGTTTTGCTGGAGGGCTTTTTTTCTGAACGGAGGAGTACTCACCATCTTTATGCTTATACCGGAACAACGAACATTTCGGGCAATTGTCCAGATGTTCGTATTCACCCCTGTACAACACACAGTTGTTTGGACACGTGTGAATTTTTTTGTACTCTACTCCCATTGGACACACCCATTTCTTTGCCTCATACGTGGTGGTAGGGAGACCGTTCTCATCCGGTAGCATATCATGAATCAGCTCGAGGAATGTTGTGAAACCTTTGTCACTCAATCCATATCTTCCCTTCAGGTTGAACAAATTCAATATAGCAGTCAATTTCGTGTACTTAGTGCAAGTAGGATACAACGCCGTATTGGATGCGTCCAACAACCTTTGATACTCATCCGGCCGGTCGACAAAGTTATCCTCAACGTTATCAAGCATCTCGTCCATTTGATCATCTTGATAAGTCGACTCACTGTCAACATTGACTCCGGAAGCGCTTGGGAGTTCTGACTCGTTAGTAGTATCGAATGTCTGCTCGGTTCTTGAGTTACACCGATCGTAACTGTAGGAAGCTGAAGCATTATCTTCAACAGGTTCTCCATGAAAAATCCATTTTCTATAATGTGGCATGAAACCACGGGTCTTCAGATGGAATTGTACGACGTTGATGCTTGAATATTGTCTAACCACACCACAATCAACACAAGGACATGGAATTTTCTCCGCCTTTGTCCTGTCCTTGTGTTGCACTGCAGCTTTGCAAAACTCTTTCAACATCTTGTCAAAATGTTCCCCTCTATCACCATACATCTAGTCACGCTCCATACTATATGTGCAATATATCACAGGTGTGAGTTATAGCCTTTGTGAAACTAAAATGTTTATAGAATATGGTCTGTATTAAGTTGCACATGTTTATTTCTTAATGGAGCATGACTGGGATGATTGTCAAGTAGTCTAGCCTAACTCTAAGGTTGCAAACACAAAATAAACTAGCATTTTAAATTTAACAAATTGTTGCACTTCTAAAACAAAAACCGGTGTTTAAAACAATATTACGAATACTTTTTCTACAAAAAATTCGGCATGACCTTTGCATAATTGTACACATCCCGTGCTTATTATTCAATCTGGTGAACCCATTTAGTGATTTCCCTCTACAAGGACACAACCATGCTTATTATTAAGCATTCACCAATCATTCAACAACACAAATTTCTATCATAAACCAAACTAATATATACCAAATTTATTCATCAAACCAAATTCCAACAATTTGTGGAAATCAAATACAAAGTACAAAAAAAGAAAAATGATAAGTTAGATTATATTACCGGTTCGTAAATAAATTGTTCTCCGCTCCGCTTTCAATCTACCATGAAAATGGGTAAGAAGCTTCTTAAGTATTTATCAGTAGAGACACAAATACATATAGATACAAGAGAACTCATAGTTATGTATGTTCCTTATGCAGTTAGGTTGCAAATTTACAGTGAGTGAGAGAATGAAGAGTTAAGTTAAAAAAATTTACCAGTTCCTAAATGAATTAATTTAAGCCCCTCTTCTCAATCGGCGCTGCGAGACGCGTACAACCAATCTCTACAGAGGCAACGCAGACGCAAAAAAATATGAATTGAGGGCGCAAACTATATTGCTTACAAGGTGTTTATAATTAGCTTATAATTATAAGCACAAATATGCTCAAACATTGTTTCCACCCCATATATAAGCATAAAATCTAGCCCAAATAAGCTAACCTAACTATACTTAAAAGAGGGCCAAAAACAAGCAAAAAAATTCACTCGGACATTTCGTCAAACACCTTATGTGCATACATAAATTTATTAGTTTAATAACCAAATCTGCAAAGATTTCACACAGAATAAATATCAGCATCCACAATCACAGTGACAACAATCTATCATATTTAAACACATTAACAATTTTTTAAGCAAAACCGAAACTAACAAGTTGGGGTTTTTTTTACCTTTGGTGCGTCTGTTTGCTGGGCGGGAGGAGGGTGGCGACGACCACCGACGCGACAACCACCGACGGCGGCGACGTCCGGCGAAGGCGGGAGGAGGGGGGCGACGACGGAGCTGTGGCAGCCTTGTGGTGGTGGTGGTAGCGTTGGGGGTGTAGCAAATCGCCGCAGAGAAAACAGAGAAGAGGGGAATTTGGTGATGAAAGCGTAACATGCTCGGGGCTGGGTGGGGGGCTATTTTAAACGACCTATTTCGGCGGTTCTTTGTTCGGAACCGCCGAAATAGACCCTCTGTAATAATAAAAAAATAAAAAGACCTATTTCGGCGGTTCCTAACAAAGAACCGCCGAAATAGATGATTAAATAAAAAGAAAAGAAAATAGAAACACCTATTTCGGCGGTTTCTGGTAAGGAACCACCGAAATAGGTCTATTTTATTTTTTTTATTATTACATAGGGCCTATTTCGGCGGTTCATATCTAGGAACCGCCGAAATAGGTGCCTTCTTTTCAGACTACATACATCTCGGAGCCCTATTTCGGCGGTTTTATCTACAACCGCCGAAATAGGGGCGCCGAAATAGGCGTTTTTTGTACTAGTGATATATATAAATAAATAAGAATATATGAAGTGGAGTGCATTATATAATATGGTTGGGAACCATATAATACTAAGTAAAGGATGTTATAAGATGTGAAGATAAGTTATAAAACATTAGATGTGAATTTCTAATGTTAAGGTATAAGGTTTTAGATAATGAGTGAACTATATAATACAAGTGCTAATAATGTGAATTATATGAACTTGTGTACTTGGATAAACTAACCACGTCAACACAATTGACCAAGTCAACTCAATTGACCAAAGAAGTCAAGTTGACCAACTCACACATGAAATGAGAGTTTAAAGATAATAACGTATAAGGTCGATTAAACATGTAGACATCAACTATAGTGTTATACATTTATATATATATATACACACACACCATAATATACAGTAAGTATAAATGTATATATATAATCAAGATTGCTAACATATAAATAATTATTATGGTTTAAAGGATTTAATCCTAAGTAGTAGAATAATACTACGAGTTATGTGTAACGTAACAAACCGAGGAACTAACTAATCCCGACCACAATTCAAAAACCTGAACAACCTTAACTAACGGAATAAGGGGCTAAGTAACGGGATATACCGTTTATTTCGATATACCAGATTGAGTTAGCCTTAGAGATTAACCTGTATCGTTATGTATATTCCAGATCGTAAGACTACGAGAAGCACATGATGAGCGTAAATTTATACGCTAGCAATTATTTTGGTGTACGATATGTGACTAGTGTGGTCTGAACATCCTGAGAGCTTCCTTGGGTTCAGACATTATGTGTTTAAATTGCATAAGAGCGATATGTGCGTTTATATGTATGTGTGAAATAATATGTATTACTTGCTTGTTTACTCGCGATGTTTTATTGTGTGTGAAGTCCATTGGACTAGAGTGATGACTATCGCTCGACATATATGTGTATACAAGTAAAATGAGAGTAGTCGTTACTTATCAAAGTACGACGAACATTGCAATACTAATTAACCTAAGTAAACACTTAGGAACGAGACTCGGTATTACCGGTCTCTAGAGCATGGATCTCGAACATAAATATGACCTAGACGACTTCTAGGGATTTGCGTAAGACCTCGATGACGGCTATATAAATTGTAATCTCCAAAACCTAAGAGTAGATCTTAAGGAATTGATTAAGGTACTTAATCATATGAGAGCAATGGTATGTGATGAGGGAAGAAATCCAGTGCAGTCTATGGACTGACTAGTTGCGCATAGAGATCACTTGAGGGGTTACCTGAATCGGGTCCGCTCTAATTAAATTCCAATGAGCCTACATAGATTGTTGGTCAGATTGTACCTGTGATAAGTGTCCAAATGAGCATGTTTTATAGGTGTATTTCATATATTATATCAGCACTTTTCTTGCTCATTTCTCACTTATCGTATGTTTTCCTCTAGTTTATGTTTTATTGGTTATCTCACAATTTATTGGTTACAACATGAGGAAAAACCAAGCTAGGAACAAAGTAGACAAAGAGACGAACGCATAGGCGCAAACGGCTTGAAAAACGGAGTCCAAACGAAGAATCTAGAGCCGGTCAAAGTTCGCAAAAGAAAACGAGTCAGACTTCCGTCCGTGTCTTGTCCGCATAACTAAGGCCGGACGTGAGTAGTATTGTCCGGGTCTTGTCCGCGGAACCAGGGCCGGACAGGGCATTTACGTCCGCATTACAAAGGCCGGACAAGGGCCGGACGGACATATGTCCGTGTGTTAACCGAGAAAATAAGCACGGACATAAGCACGGACAACAAATAGAAATGCAACCGAGATCCAGAAACTGTTGCGACTGGTTTTCTTCGCCGACTGTCTTCCCCAATTGCTTCTTCCTTTGCGGCGCCTACAGACATATCCATCTACTCCGTTAAACCATATCAGGCGCCTGCCTTAAATCCCTCACGTGTCTGTCTCCAATCAACCTCAGTTCTGTCTCCTCTCCAGCTCTATCATCAACCTCATCCCCTGCTTCTCTATATAAACCCAGCACCTTCAACCATAATTGGTGTGCCTGCACGGGGAGACTGAAGAAATCACACACAGCACCACACTCCTCCATTCTCTTCCATTTATTTCTCTCGTAACACCACAACACTCCATACTCACGTACTCAGCAGAAACAAAAGAAATAGAAGAGAGGCAGCAGAATTGAGAGCGAGTGCAGACCCGTCTTTCTCTGAAACTGAAACAATGGCTAAATCTATCTGTGCTATCTTTTTATCTCCGTTAATGTCTGAGTAATTTTTATTTGTATCCTAGGATGGGGTTAATCCTAATATTACTTAAATAAATATTTATCACCTGTCTCACTTATAACTTGTTTTAATTCCTTTCAGCAAATATTGTTAATGCTTTACGTTACGTGACAGACTACTGCATTTTTATGGTAACTATCAACATATGATTTTGAGATAGTCAAAGTACCACAAAGGAATAAACCTTGGTATTTACACTCCGGGTTGAGCAGGAAAATACTGAGGCTATTATTAAGAGTTTGTAACTGACATCTATTAACTCTAAATAGACAAAATAATTGAGACAAGGTTATAAATTTGTTAAGTAATTTAGGTAATTCCCTCACTATCCTAGGATACCCTTTTCCATCCATATCAATCAATTCACCTTATTTTACTGTTTTTATTATTTCTGTACTAATCCAACAACATCAAGCTTGCCTCCGGCTAACCCCCTTTTTACTGTTTTTATTAATTACCGATACTAGGATAATTGAACAATTTCCCTGTGGATACGACACTTGTTGTACTACTCCGACTAAGGTGCACTTGCCTTTTAGTTTGCTATAAATCTATATATATTAACGTGTAGTTTTATGACAATAAGTTTTTGGCGCCGTTGCCGGGAAATTGATGGATCAATTTCCCTAGTTTCCAGTAGTTCACTTGCTATACTGTAATATTGTTTTATTATTTTGTTGTTTTTTATTTTTATTTCTATTAATTTCTGTATTTATTCTTCAGTCATTTAATTTCTGTAAACTAACTCCTAACATTTAATTTTCTGTCATTTAATTTTCTGTAAACTAACTCCTAACATTTATTTTCTGTCATTTAATTTTCTGTCATTTAAATTCAGTCAACTAATTCCTAACATTTACATTATGTCATTTAAATTTGTCATTTAAATTTCTGTCATTTAAATTCCAGTACTCTACTACTAACATTTAAATTCAGTTCTTTAAATTCCCTTGTCATTTAAATTCCCGCAATTTAATTCTGTCCTTTTTCTTTATTTTTATTTTATTATTTACTTAACCTGCAATTATTTTTGTTTCTTTTTGTTCACTTATTTTCTGTCATTTTATTCTTGTTAAAAAAATTGAAAAATATAAGTGTTGTTTAATTAAAGTTTATCAGTCTAATTAAATATTTCTGCTTTTATTTATCTAACCACTGTTGATTTGGCAATTTCTCACAAACCACAAATATCTTCTGTGCATGCCAAACACTCGAACCCGAGGTTCTCCACCAATCAGTCTGAGACCCGAACCCGAGCGCACTTTATTCAGCACACGAAGAAACCTGAGAAATCAAGACATGGCCGAAAACCAAGTTATAGATGAAATGGACCATGGAAATCAACCAGAACACCGTGCCCTCTCTGATTACCACCAACCGGATACTGAAGGACGGGCATCAGCCATAGTTCTCCCCGATCTAACACCGCTAGAAACCGGACGATGGGCTTTCAAACCCACACATCACCGCCGTCCGGGATCTAGGCAAGTTCAGTGGAGCAAATCCTGATGAAGCCCCAAATCATTTAAGTCTCTTCCTAGACTTCTGTAATTCCTTTGGTCAAACCGGCAACGTCAAAGAAAGAATCCGTCTACAACTATTTCCTCACTCGTTGTCAGATTCAGCAAACAGGTGGTACCGAAGTCTTCCCTCCCGATCAATCACTACATGGCTGCAAATGGCCCAGAAGTTCCTTGCCAAATACTACCCAACCAGTAGAACAAGGCAGTTGATCGGAGAAATCAACACATTCTGTCAGGAACCAGGAGAAACGTTATACGACGCGTGGGACAGATTCAAGGATATGCTGATGAAGTGTTCCCACCATTCTCGACGATCAATCCCTCTGCCTGTCATTCTTCAATGGCCTGGATGATGGAAACCGACTACTCGTAAATTCCTCTACAGGAGGAAGTTTCATGATGAAATCTCCTCAAGAAGGGATGAACCTTCTCGAAACCATGACGAGCAATACAAGACAGTGGACGAGATCCAAAGGAAGAACGCCACGAGCAGCAGGCCTACTCCATGTTGAGCCTACGGATCATTTATCGGCTCAGATCTCGTCCCTTGCAAAGATGGTAGAGAAGCTAACAACATCACAAAACGAAATCATAAAGACAATAGCTTCCTCACCTACAAGTTCATCTGCAGAAGGATGTGTCATATGCGCTGGTCCTCATGAAACTTATCAGTGCAAAGGTAAAAACCAGTACGAAGATGTGAACTTCATAGGAAACCGCCCCGGTAATTCCTACAACAATAACATCAACAACAACTACCCATGGAGAAATCACCCGAATTTCTCATGGAAAAACAATGACCAGAACCAAGGAGGGCAGAACAACAGCTCCAATACCTATCAGGGAAATAGACCCCCAACCAAACTCTAATATGGGTTATAGAGCACAAGGTGCCCCTCCAGGTTTCCAACAAACAACAACCATCTTCATCCTCTGTTGATCCAAACGCGGAACTCAAAGAGATGATAAAGGGATACATGTCTATAACTCAAAACCAGCTTTATGCACAAGAAGCTTTCAACCAAAAATCGAAGGTAAATTCAATCAAATTGCAGAACAACTTGCTCGAAGACCGCCTGGGACTCTCCCAAGCCAAACGGAGCCAAATCCAAGAGAGCAAGCCAAATGCATCTATGTGAAGGAACACAATGAAGAAAAGATAGAGGTGGCCAAAACAGCTAAGGTTCCAGAACTTCACCCTTCCCTTCAAGAGTGGGTAATAGCAATCGAAACTTCCAAAAGGAATGTAGCTGAACTAGAAAGCACCGCCAAAGTCTATGAAAATCGCATTCAGTCCGAGAATACCTACCTTGAGCAGTTGGTGGCCGGCTATGAAAATGAAAAGCTCGATTTTGAAGAAGAAGAGGAGGAGGAGGTTAAGGCAATAACCTTGAGAAGCGGTAGAAAAACCGACGAGATTCACATCCCACAAAGGTCAGAAGAATCCAAAGAGGATAGTGAAGAAACAGTCGAGGTCCCAGTAGAAAAATCATCTCCCAGCATCCTCACTATTCCATCAGCTTCAAACCTTCTCCACAAGAACCGCCTCTACCATTCCCAACCGACTCCAAAAACAGAAATTGGATAATGAATATGGGAAGTTTCTGGCAATGCTAAAACAACTAAACGTCAACATACAGTTTGTAGACCTCATTGCCAAAATGCCAAACTATGCAAAATTTCTCAAACACCTTATCTCCAACAAAACTAAATTGGTAGAAGTCGGTACCATACCACTCAATGTAGCTTGCTCAACTATTCTGCAACAACCACTACCTTAAAAATGCAATGATCCAGGCAGCTTCACCATTCCAGTCACAATTGGTAGCACCTCATATCCATACTCCCTATGCGATCTGGGTGCCTCCATAAATTTGATGCCCCTCTCCACTTTCAAAAAGCTGGGAATTGGAGAAATGAAAAAGACCAAGATGACCCTTCAACTAGCAGATGGTTTGGTAGCCAAGCGGAATGGTGGAGGATGTTATCATTAAAGTGGAACACTTATACTTCCCATGCGATTTTGTCATTTTGGACATCGAAGAGAACTCCACTACACCTCTCATCCTTGGACGACCTTTCTTGCCACAGCCAATGTGCACATTTGGGTAGCCCGGGGATAATCACTCTTCACGCTTATGATGAAAAGCTGGAGTTTGCATCAGGAAGGTCTCCAGATAACAAATCCAAGGATCTCAAGTTTGTGAGAGACACTCAATCACCATCGTCTCCATTTCTCTTTGTCACCCTTCCTGACGGAATGTCCATTACAGAGCTACCACCACCAATCCCTGATGAAGAGCGGGATAAGAAAAGAAAACATGCACCCAGGTGGACACTCAAAAATACCATCGAGCCATGTTTTGGATCTCCTCCTCATAACCACCCCCAGGTTCGATCTAACCAAAGCGTCTAGCCAAAGACGTTAAACAAGGGCAGCTTTCCGGGAGGCAACCCGGATGAACTTTTCTTTTATATGCTTTTATGCTCTTTTAATTTCCAGGTTCTCTTTTAAATTTTATTTTTGCTAACTTTTAACCCCGTTCGTCGTATGGTTGCTTCTAGTGTTTTATGCAGGTACAACTTCATATCTACACCCGCAACCAAGCTACGCTACTTGAGGCTGAAGCTCAAGTGTGGGGGAACTCCTTTAAACGTAAGCAAAAATAACCTCAGGGGAGTACCAGTTTCTTTAATTATGCTTTTATTTAAATAAATTCTGCTGAGGAGAGGTTCTGTGCTTAAATGTTTATTTGTGACCTTTTGTTCTCTCTACTTTATCTACTTCCCGAAAAGGTCTTCTGAAACACTCCTTGTTTTTCTAGTGAACAATGAGGACATTGTTCAATTTAAGTGTGGGGGTGAGTGCCCTTTTCGGTGACATTTTGTGCTTAAAATACTTAATCTCTCTGCTTATCTTACGTTTGTCCAAATTCAATATCGTGGACCCTTTATATGTGGGTTGTTCTCTTTAAGAATAAATACTGTTATGAATTGTGGGATAAATGGTACAAATTTAAAATTTTCATTTTGATTACTTTTGAGGAGCATTTTGTGTGGTGTGACCAAATGATCTGAAATGGTTGGATTTTTATTACTCAGGGGTTCTTTCTGTCTTCTTTCTTAGGGATTGCTAAGGGGTGCTTCTCTGTCTAAAAAATATATAAAAAATAATAAAATAAATAAGGGACTTGCGAGACACCATTGGTAACCACAAAGAGAGTTGAGTGTTCTTAAAACAAAGGCTTGATGCCTACATATTATCTTCTCATCTCTTATGCAAAAGTGAAACAAATGCATAATTCTATTTTTCCTTTTGTTTTCTCCTCAATGCCCATTCTTGAGAGAAGTTGGCCATGGTAAAAGTTCTCAAAGTCACCTTAACTAAGAAGCATTGAAGTACTCCGGACCATACCCCGAAACTCTAATTTTTATTTTTACCTTGAGTACACCTATGCCACCAGCAGTTGATGGATCACACTCCTCGAAAAGTTTAAAGATCATGTGTTGTTCACCTGTTTATCCTACCCTTCATAATAATATTTATTAGTATTGAGCATTCCCTACTAGCTTGGGTACATGGTTTTGCTTGAGGACAAGCAAAAGGTAAGTGTGGGGGTGTGATAAGTGTCCAAATGAGCATTTTTATAGGTGTATTTCATATATTATATCAGCACTTTTCTTGCTCATTTCCCACTTATCGTATGTTTTTCCTCTAGTTTATGTTTTATTGGTTATCTCACAAATTTATTGGTTAAAACATGAGGAAAAACCAAGCTAGGAACAAAGTAGACAAAGAGACGAACGCATAGGCGCAAACGGCTTGAAAAACGGAGTCCAAACGAAGAATCTAGAGCCGGTCAAAGTTTGCAAAAGAAAACGAGTTAGACTTCCGTCCATGTCTTGTCCGCATAACTAAGGCCGGACGTGAGTAGTATTGTCCGGGTCTTGTCCGCGGAACCAGGGCCGGACAGGGCATTTACGTCCGCATTACAAAGGCCGGACAAGGGCCGGACGGACATATGTCCGTGTGTTAACCGAGGAAATAAGCACGGACAGAAGCACGGACAACAAATAGAAATGCAACCGAGATCCAGAAACTGTTGTGACTGGTTTTCTTCACCGACTGTCTTCCCCAATTGCTTCTTCCTTTGCGGCGCCTACAGACATATCCATCTACTCCGTTAAACCATATCAGGCGCCTGCCTTAAATCCCTCACGCGTCTGTCTCCAATCAACCTCAGTTCTGTCTCCTCTCCAGCTCTATCATCAACCTCATCCCCTGCTTGAAATACCCAAATCTAATTAATATTATTAAACCATTATTTAATGGAAAATAATTCTATTATAAATCATTTCACGTACGCATGCAAACCCATGCATGAGAACGTTACGTAAAAACAGTTGTTTCTCCAGAAACGCTAAAACGCCTTAGAAGCATATGGTCAAACATGACCTTGTATGACACTCTAATATTCAAACCAAATGGTCATACAACTATTATATGAATATATAAACATATTCCCTAAGCTATATTCAGTCAGAAACGCAAAACGCTCGGGAGTGCTCACGCACGCCCCTTAAAGCACGAAAAGTCCGAGGAGTGCCGAGGTGGCACGAACTCCTATAAAATTAATTCCTTGAGTTCCTAACATCATTATTAACCATTATAAAGAGAACCCACGAAGTGGTTTCTCAAAATTCAGCAAAAACAACAGGAGGATTTCTTAGCGCTCCTTTTTGCCCGGGGTGTCCCGATGGCCCGTAAATTATGCCATGGGTTGTTATAACCCCATATAACCCAATGTAACATCTTAATATATGTTTATTTACTATAATAAGTGTTTACAAACACTTGGAACTCATAAAAACAATTTATTTCCAAAATTTCCTTAGAGCACAAAAACACCTTCGGGTGTCACGAAAACACGTTTTACGCAATTGCCTTGTAGTTTTTGACATGCCACGAATTGGTAATCTTAAATAGGGTTAAAATGACCTTCTAAATCAGTTGGTGTGACTAGTCAACAAGACTCTCTATAGGGGCCGATTTTGAGAGCAAAAACTAGTATAAAAATTGCATTAAAAGTTTGTAAAAGGCATAGAACATGGTGACTCACCTTCCCATGTGTTATATTACTTAATGTCAAAGTATGTAGGTCTCATTTGACCATCAAGCTGTCGAAATTAGGCCATGGAATAAGGCCATGTGAGCTAGAACAAAAACAAATGGGAAAAGGCAAAAGTAGATCTAGAATTCACTTTTCTTGATTCCTTCTTTTCCATGTGACCTAACATGCTTGTCCTTGGCTCTTCAATGTCGATTAAGACACCCCATTTGACCCTTGAATTCGTGAGTCTACAAGGGAGGAAGAGACAAGCCTAACATAGAAAATCAAAAGAACAAACTTACCTAAATTTCCTTGTCTACTAGCTCACAATCATTTTCTTTCCAACTCTTGCCTTGTCACACACCACATGCACGAAATTATGCAGAGAACATGGGCATTTATTGAGCCAATAAACCATGTAATAAACTAAGGAAAAGTAAAGTCATTTGACATTAAAAAATTGACAAAGCAAAAACAAATTCCAAATGCATTTTCTTACCTTATACAATTTTGTGAGTCTCATTCTTCTCCTTGCCCTCTTCATCCACGAATTGGTAAGCTACCTAGCTCTCTCTTCTTGCTTCATCTTCTTCCTTTGAAGCTCTTAAGTCCATTAATGGAGTTTTAACTTCTATCTTCATCTTTAAGGTAATTTCCTAGCATTTCTTGTCAAACCTTGAAGCAAAACTCTTCCTAGCATAACAACAAGAGTTCGGCATCACTTAGTTCACCAAGGAGGTTGTTCAAACCAACATAAATCCAGGAGCATCTCAAGGTTATCTTAAGGTAGTTTTAATGCTTGAAAATCCTTAAAGCACATTTTTATGTGTAACTAAGTTCTACTCCTTCTAAGGTTCTTTTCTTCTTCATTTTGATGAAGGAAAATTTGTTCTTCATCCACCTTAGGAGTGCCGAATTCATAAGGAGAAAAGTCTAAGGTAAATCCTTGTAAAACTACTTACAAATCTACTTAAGATCTTTATTCAAGATCTAACTCCTAAAACTCCTACACCACTTGCATATAACCGAAGTGGAGCATCAAAATTTCCTTGGAGAATCTTGGGGAGATTCAAGAGGAGTTCAAGCACTTAACCACCTTTGTTAAGAAGTAAGTTTACTAAGTAAATCTTTATGTTATAAGCTTTGTTAAGCTTCTAAAAATTATACAAAAATTATGTACATCTCCTAGGTTTATTAAGACCGAAACTATATGGTATTATATGCCAAAAATACAATCTATAACTTATATAGAAAATATTTACCTTAAGACACATTTTTGTGTCACAAATTTAGTTATGTCACATATTATTTCAAGCCGAATTATCAAGGGCAAAAATGCTTATTTTTGAGCTAAGAATTTATATAAGACATTACAATAATTTTTACATGAGTTATATAACTCCTATGACTTTATGTATAATTATTATGACATATAAGTCCACTTTTATATACTATATGGTCACCAAATAAATATGGCCGAATGTACTAATTGATAAATAGGTATTAATGACCTACTTAGGTATATAAACTTATATCACAAAGTTTGGTGAGCTAAAAATATTTCATTAGTGCTTAAATGGCTAATTAATTAAGTTAAGTGGCTTAAATGTAATTTTTACAAAATTTAGTGTATATATTGTGAAAGTCGAGGGCTAAAGGGGTATTTGGTGAATTTAATATAATATAAGGTTAGGAATTAAGTTCATGAATTTTAGATAATTTAAACAAGTGTTAAAATAACATTTTATTAAGTTTTGGGCTATTATGTAATTTATAAAAGTTGTTATGAAAGTTTAGAACATAAAAAGGGGCGAATTCATAATTAAGAGATTTATTAGGCTCACCTTTGAAATTTTGAGGAATTATATATTTAGACTTTAGTTTATAAGTCATTAAGAGTTATTATAAAGTTTTGGGGTGAAAATGTAATTAATGGAGAGTTCAAGACCAAAGCCGAATTACTTGGGGTTAGTTTGATAATTTAAGAATTTATATATATATATTCGGCATTTATGGAGAATTAAAATTAAACTATAGTTTATAAGGCATTATGCAAAGTTTATAAGGTTTTGTGGTTAAATTGTAATTATGGGAAATAAAATATTATTGCCGAGAATTTAAGGGGCTAAGTTGTTATTTTTGAAAGTTATAGTACTTAAAAGCTATATACTAAAATATTAGTGTGACTATGTAATTTAGCTAAATAAGAAGTTAAAACTCTATAATATAATGAGATTAGAATTTAAATATAAAGTTCATGAATTATTAATGGTTGTTTTGTAAATAACCGAAATATAAGGGTAAGAATTTAGATTTAAATAAATAAAGTCCCATATGGATATTTTTGAGGAATTAGAAGAAAGAATTTTAATTAAAGGAATTATGGAATTAGAACTATGGCTATATAGTTATAAGGAAGTTAAAGGAAAACAATAAATATTATTTATGACTAAAAGGAGAATAATGAGATTATAAGAATATTATGTCATTGTAAGACATTTAAATATAGTTAAGAAAATTATAAGTTGTTATGTCCCTTAGACAATTAAAGTAAACAACAATAGTGCATGAATATATGAATACATATATGTACATTAAAGGATTTATAAATAAATCAAAAAGGAATAACAAATAAGATATACATTAAATCATGAGGTAATTGAAAGAAATAAACCTCACATGAAATAACAAATACGAGATTTGTTAAAAGATCCAATAGAATTATTATATAAGGGTAACATAAATTAACCCTCTCAGTTAATCCTATTCTAGGACTTTTTTTGACCAGACGTTGACCAGGGTATAATCAACTGCAACCTACGGTGAACGGTATGGGATTCTTGCAACCTGTTTTCTACCGGATTACACCGGCTTGTGTGCTATCTGTTGTTTTGAAATAACGACCAAGATAATTGATGTAAACTGTTGTTTTACTCTTGTGCACTGTTGTATTATTTTATGTGCGTGAATGTTGCTGACTACAACGTGTAGTTCCCACGCATACAAACACTATTATACCAGTGGATTAAATACCTGCGTTTCAGTATACCGAGGACTTGTACTCAAGTCTCTCACTAACTTCACTTTATAACAAACGTCATTATCCTAAACGTGATAATTGACAATACACATTGTGTTCTTGTTTAACGTCTTTATATGACACTTAACAACTCTATACTACGAGAACGAGGAGCCCAGTTGGATCTGGCCATGCATGCTACAGGAGCTGTACATGTCTCAGGTCGTCTCCTATCTACGTCGCGACGGAACATTTCAGTTTGAGGAAGACACTATTCCTCTCGGGTTTCTAAGGCCCATCAGTTCAGTTTGAGGAAGACTTCATTCCTCTAGTGGGATTTTATTTCCCACGCCTCTCAGTTCAGGGTTTAACTACGTTATCTCCTGGGGTTTTTAATACCCAACCTTTCAATCTTAACGAGGTCACTATACCTCCACTATTTCAGATATTCAGTTATACCTGTCAGTCCCATTGTGTGGACCGACTATCATTAAAGAATTTCAGCTCAGCTAACTTGACCTTCTGCAGTCTTGTTCTATGTGACATTATTGTCCTTGTATGGATACTTGTTATTATCCTGCTATGCTTGTTTACAGCTTTATATAAAAATGAACTGCATGTATTCGACAAAGTAGTTGGTGTGGCCCGGTAGACGATGGGCTGCACGTTTTCCATACCAGCATTGTTTGCTGAGCCCCTTTGGGGGCACCCCCATTTTTCAGGTACCTGAAGTTAAGAAGATTACCACACCGAGTGTAGGTGGGTAGATTCAAGCTTTGGGAGTCTTCTTATAGTTACTTGTTTTTACTTAAGTATTTTACATTAGAGTTGGATTCCTAGTATCTCGGATTGTATTCGTATTCAGACCGTGACTTTTGGAGATTGTATTTGGACTTAGCCTTGTTGGTCACAAGGGTGGCCAACGGCATTGTAATACCGCCCGGTTGTTGTATTTATTTCCGCTGTAGTTATATTTTATTTGGGAGTGATCGCCGTTCAGTTTATTGGATTTCGGGTTGGGGTGTTATTCTCTATATAAACCCAGCACCTTCAACCATAATTGGTGTGCCTGTACGGGGAGAGACTGAAGAAATCACACAGCAGCACCACACTCCTCCATTCTCTTCCATTTATTTCTCCCGTAACACCACAACACTCCATACTCACGTACTCAGCAGAAACAAAAGAAATAGAAGAGAGGGCAGCAGAATTGAGAGTGAGTGCAGACCCGTTCTTTCTCTGAAACAATGGCTAAATCTATCTGTGCTATCTTTTTATCTCCGTTAATGTCTGAGTAATTTTTATTTGTATCCTAGGATGGGGTTTGATCCTAATATTACTTAATAAATATTTATCACCTGTCTCACTTATTAAACTTGTTTTAATTCCTTTCAGCAAATATTGTTAAATGCTATACGTTACGTGACAAACTACTGCATTTTTATGGTAACTATCAACATATGATTTTAAGATAGTCAAAGTACCACAAAGGAATAAACCTTGGTATTTACACTCCGGGTTGAGCAGGAAAATACTGAGGCTATTATTAAGAGTTTGTAACTGACATCTATTAACTCTAAATAGACAAAATAATTGAGACAAGGTTAAAATTTGTTTAAGTAATTTAGGTAATTCCCCTACTATCCTAGGATACCCTTTTCCATCCATATCAATCAATTCACCTTATTTTACTGTTTTTATTATTTCTGTACTAATCCAACAACAAATCAAGCTTGCCTCCGGCTAACCCCCTTTTTACTGTTTTAATTAATTACCGATACTAGGATAATTGAACAATTCCCTGTGGATACAACACTTGTTGTACTACTCCGACTAAGGTGCACTTGCCTTTAGTTTGCTATAAATATATATATATTAACGTGTAGTTTTACCTGCTATTGGTACTTGGCTCCGGCCTTTTTCATGGACGCCTTATTAGGCAATGGAAGTCCTGGGATCTTCGGATCCTTGGCAAATGAGCACCTTTGTGTGTACGTGGGACGATTGTCCATCAAAAGATAAATACATGTTGTCTTAACTTGACACCCAAGTGATGATAAGAGTAAATACGGGTTGACCTAATATGACGCCCAAGTGATATATAAGTAGATATGGTAATGAATAACGGGGCCTTGAAGGCCGAGTGACAAACATCGTTCGCTAAAAGCGACTTCCGCGTTTTACCGCACTTTTGCGTTTATTACATTTACCTATGTATGTGAATGCTTGTGCAATGTAGTGATGTGTTAAATGAATAACTTACTGTTTGCTTATGTTGTTTTACAACTTTGAATATAAACTGTAAACCAGAACAACATGAAATGAATCCCATGTCAAGATGACTAATTGACTTAAGTGTCCTAAAGGGTATAGGATCATGCTTTAGCAAATTCAGCGTTTTGCTGAGCCTATACGACAATCCATTACAGGGACTTGATCGAGCTATGAAACCGGTGTGCGGAACCTCGGGTAGAGGACCTTTGTTTATTTTGTTGCCGCACTTTAGTCTCTGATTGTAGAGTGAAACTATGTTGTAAATGATGGGATTGTATTAGATGCTCACTCGTCTTTTATGTTAGGATTTCGGATTGAGTCATGTGTAAATAAGTAGTGGAATATCTCAGTTCGTCATAACGGCTAGCTTTTAATTATTGTGATAAGTATTTGCTTCTTTACTCACATGGGTGAATAATGGCATGTACACCTGGTTTTGGAAGTTAGATGTATTTTCCGCTGCGAGCCGTCTTTAATTTAATTACGAGCTTTATATTATTACGAGATTAAGAGTAGGGGTGTTCAATGTCCCCCGTGCTTCGGTGAAAGGTATGTTTACCGTGTAATCTGAGTGCCCTCGAGGATTGTCTTGGGCTCGGATTGTGTGAGAAATGTGTGATAAGAATATGCTTGTTTACAGCTATTTGATTTTTATGGAATGTCGGATGTGTGATTTGAAACTATTGTGTTGATGAGATTGATTAAGATTGCCAATTGAATGAGAAAACATCACTCAACTTATATAACTTATAAGTAGAGATCATGGAATATACAGTCAAGAAGAACAATGATAGATGAATATGTTATTCATATGATATAAATATCCAAGGATATTCCGTGGAAATGCGTTAGAAACTACCAAATATGCTGAACAGATAAGGATATGGTAACCAATATATAAATAAAGTCCTAAAATGTTTTTTGGGCAAACAAGTTGAAAGACCTTAAGTAAAGCAATAAATACTGAAGATGTTCTTCAAATATATATATATATAAGTTCCCTAAGAATGTTTCTTAGGCAGAAAAGAGAATACCTTAAGTGAGGCATCAAATATCATATCTATTGTATATGAGTCTAAGAATGTTTTTGAGACACTGAAATTGAGATATTAATCATTTGGTGAGGTAGTTATTGTTATGGTTGGAAAATCCAGATGTTCTTGGTTGCAAATTGTGATCAAAAGTGGATGACCAATATTGGGTCTACTCAATTATTGGAAAGTCAACGATTTGATTGCTTGTCTGTTCACCCTGTTTGGTGTTTGGTCATTGCCAATAGGTTACCTGTCTTATAATAGTGGAGGACGTGTCATCTTCTAACATGGTGCACATCAAGGTTATGGGATGAGAGTATATGATAATCAAGTCATTATCACAATATAACATAGCTAAGATACATTAATTAATATCAAGCAAGACTTACAAACTCTCTATGGATGGAAAAGAACAACTAAATGGTTGAGAACTTATAAAGTCGAAGTTGACTATGAAATATTAATTGTGAAAACTCATAAAGTCGAACTGGTTGAATATGTAAGGTTATGGGAATGTTTCCCCTCTTGAACATGTGAGTGTGAATGATTATTTCTGATGATGATCTACTGAATATGAGGATTGTTGATGGTTTCGAACTTGGTTATGTTATGTTGATTAAACCGTTGGATTTGAAATGTGGATTTGATTTATGATGATTTGATTGTTCATATGATGTTTATTGAATATTAGAAATTGGAATATTGTAAATTGGATTGCATGTTAACTTTGATCAAATAGCCTAAGGTTGGTATGAGGGAATAAAAGGGTTGCATGGTGGGCATACTCAGCAGTTGGACTAATTCCTCCAACAACCATTTTTACAGGTACTTGAAAGAAGATCACAACCGGAGTGCGGGGTTTGGTAGACCGTTATCTTTACTTTTTAGGGTTTATTTTGGTATTTTGGTGTACATTGTATTTTGGCTCATAAATGTGGATGGAATCGTAAACGTGGGTGGTTTGTATATTGCTCACAGGTTCTGGATAAGGGTTGTATATTGGGAATTATGATGTAAATACTATCTCTGTCATTCATAGTGTTACAGGTGGAGTTGGTTGCCTTGTTGCGCTATGGGGTGTAACAGCGCTAACATCCATTTTGGTTGATAAATTTTGGATTTGGATTCCGCTAGTAATTAATACTGAATGATCTAGTTATTGAGATGGTTTGAGTTAAGACAGATGATTATGAGATAGTTTAAGTTAAGACAGATGATCATGAGATAGTTTGAGTTAAGACAAATAATTATGAGTTAGGGGTATTACACTCTGTATGATGCAAAAAACAAGACTAGCCATATGAAGAATTGTCTATCTTGAACATGATTGGTGCAAATATTTCCTTTCACCAAGACCTATCAGAAAGCTCTAGTGAATCCTTACTCATCTGCAATATTGTTCCATGATTAGTTCCACGAAAGCAATGTCATTTTCCTAATTTGTTATTGTTACAGGAAATCGGGTCTTCCTATAACTGTTGCGGGAACAATTCAAATCTAATGGGGTTTTACTAGTTGCTTTCAACAGGAAAATCAATGGCTGTACGGATAATTCAAAAAGCTGAATCTTCAGCTATCACTGTTGGTTGTAGGTAGGCTAGCGTAGCAGGTTATTCAAGTATTATCATCAGCATGATGATGCCTCACTACTTCGGTATTCTACCACCTTGCTTTGAACAAGGATTTCACAACCTGGGATGCGCCATGAACTAATGTGTCTACTACTACTACTAAGTTTTAGCTCATGTGTTGTTATTCCTGATCTTTATAAAACTTTCAAGCTTTCCTTACTTCTAAGTTGTTTAACAATTTGAACGGGTGAAATTTTGGACAACACAGAATGTGCCAACTGACATTAGTCTCGCCAGTTTGTTGGCTAATTTTTCATCCTATGCTCTTCAATACTAAGGCCTAGTATTATGAATACAAGTTTTCCTTAAAAGAACTATAAATAATAACAGCGAGAACATAAATAAGTATTTTAGTATGGCTTTCCAAAAAGTTTAAAAACGGGGAACATAATTGAAACTGGATAGAATTAATTTTTTTTTTATCCGTGTTTTTTGATTGATGTGTTTACCCGAATTGTAAAAAAAATGACTATTTTGGTCGCGTAATATTTTTAAACCGGTTAAGCCCGACAAATAAAAAAACAACCTTAATTTTAAATATCTCTTTTATAATAATCGGGCTATTGTAATTCTTTGGTGTGGCTTTTATTGAATAGAATTGATTCGATTACAAGGTAACATAAAACACTAAACAAAGGTTACTAGTAGCATAATCAAACTAATCAACCGATAAATAAAATGATAATTACATTGAATTTTAGAAAACTAAATATCCACTTAAATGAAACCATTAAACAAATAATACCATTGACATAATAGAAGAATGAAGTAGAAGAGGGTAGAAGTAAGTCATGCGCAGTACTCCTTGCTCAGGTTTCGTTTTGTAGTACCACTTCCCAGAAAGGGTGAATAGAGAGGAGAGCTCTCATGGGAACGGATAGCAATTTCAATCAGTTGGTACAGGAGGGAAAGGTCCATTACGAAGGCGATTGAAGAACGAGAGAATGAAAGGAGAGAATGAGAGAATCCCAATGAATTGAATTGATTGTATTGATGACGACTGCTCTGAGCCTTTTACTGTTTACAGTGTATATATATATGTACAAATAGGGTAACTGAAAGTGTAAGAAGATATTGGACTGAACTTTTACATATGGGCCTATTAACTATTATTTGTTTTATCCGGCCCAGTCTTCTCAATGGTACTGGACTGCTTATCATCCTCCCTCGGTCCAAGCGGGATGAGATTCAGCTTGGAGCGTAGAACAAGGAAGCGTTGACCCGACAACGGCTTCGTGAGGGCATCTGCAATCTGGTCGACACCATGGATGAAGGAGATGCGCAGTGACCGATTCTGCACACGTTCTCTGACGAAGTGGAAGTCCAAAGCGATGTGCTTTGCTCGAGCATGGAACACGGGGTTGGCGGCGAGATATGTGGCACCCAGATTATCACACCAAAGCGTTGGCGGCTCAGGTAAGTAGATCCCAAGTTCTCCGATGAGGTTTTGTATCCAAATTAACTCACAAGTAGCATAAGCCATAGATCTATACTCTGCCTCAGTAGTAGATCTCGCAACAGTGGGTTGTTTGCGGGATTGCCAGGAAATTAGGGTTTCGCCTAGGAAAATACAGTAGCCAGTCGTGGATTTTCTGTCAACAATATCAGTAGCCCAATCGGCATCTGAATAGGCAGAGAGATGAGGCGTAGATCGAGCTGAGATGAAATAGGATAGATTGGGTGTAGCTTTGAGGTAGCGAAGGATTCGCTTCAGATAAAACCAGTGAGCGTTTGTGGGTGAGTGCATAGCCTGGCATAATTTGTTTACTGAAAAACTAAGATCTGGTCTTGTGAGGGAAAGATACTGAAGAGCGCCCAAAATACTACGAAAGAAGGTGGGATTTTCATATGGGTGAGAGGCATCAGATTGAGTTGTTTCTGTGGTGCTCATTGGTGTTGTGACTGGGCGACAATTTGACATCTTTGCTCTGGTGAGAATGTCTAGAATATATTTAGACTGATTCAAGTATAGACCTTGAGAGGTTCTGTGAACATGCATGCCCAGAAAGAAAGACAGTGGGCCTAGGTTTTTGACAGGAAAGAAAGAAGAGAGCTTGTTAATGAACTGATTAATGAGAGCAGGTGAGGAACCAGTAATCAGAATGTCGTCGACATAAATAAGAATATAGAGGATGTCATGTGAGTGATGATAAATGAATAGAGAAGTATCAGCCCGTGAGGAGTGTAGGCCCATAGATACTAGAACATCACTTAACTTAGAAAACCAGGCACGGGAGCCTGTTTTAACCCATAAATGGACTTGTGCAAGAGGCACACATGATTGGGGTAATAGGGGTGGATGAAGCCAGGAGGCTGTGTAGTGTAGATCTTTTCTTTGATTTCTCCATGTAAAAAGGCATTATCAATGTCTATCTGATTTATTTGCCAATTTTTACTTACTGCAATGGCAAGAACCAGTCTGACTGTGGTTGGCTTTATTACTGGACTAAAGGTTTCCTCATAGTCCACTCCCTCTGTTTGACTGAATCCACGGGCCACTAACCTTGCTTTCCTTCTTTCAACTGTTCCATCTGGATTTTTCTTGGTCTTAAGAACCCATTTAACCCCTAGGGGTTGAATGTTGTCGGGTCTGGGAACAAGAGTCCAAGTATTTGTCTGTTGTAGTGCTTTGAACTCTTTTAACATAGCTGCTATCCATTCTTTGTGTTTGATGGCTTGTTTGAATGTGGGGGCCTCTGGAATAGCTTCTGTAGCATTAGTAGTAGGCCATGGCATTGTGCCATCTGTTCTGAGAAGTGGTTTTCTGATGTTGTCCCTTCCTCTAGTGATCATGGGATGTGTGGGTTGGGCTTGAGGGTTTTGGATATCTTGTGGGGTTAGAGGAGAAGAGGAAGGAACAGAGAGTGAAGGTTGATTTTGAGATGAGGAGGGTGTGGAAGCGGGGGTGGTTGGTAGAGATAGGTTTGGTGAGGGTGAGCTTGTGTTTGTGTGAGTGTGGGGTAAAGGAGAGGGAGTAGCAGGTGGTGTATCTGATGAAGAAGGGCTGGAATCTGATAACAGAGAGGGAGGTGTGATGGGAAGATTGGGATAGTAGTGTGTTTCAGTGGGGCTGGTATGGGTGGTTTGTGTGGCTGTTTCGGAAAATGGAAAGGCCTTTTCATTGAACAAGACATCTCTTGAGGTGTAGATCCTGTAGGAATCCATATCCAAACATAGATATCCTGTTGAATTAGGAGCATATCCAATAAAGGTACACCGGACTGACCTGAAGCTTAGTTTGTGAGTGTTATAGGGGCGCATGTTGGGCCAACATTCACAACCAAAGACCCTTAGCTGAGTGTAATTGGGAGCTGTGCTGAACAGCTTTTCAAAGGGACTTTTGTTTGCAAGTATGGGAGTGGGTGTGCGATTCATTAAGAAAACTGCTGTGTGAAAAGCTCTTTCCCAGAAGTGTAGTGGCATAGAAGCATGTGCTAGAAGAGTAAGACCTTTGTCAGCTATTTGTCTGTGTCTGTTCTCAACAGAACCATTCTGTTGGTGTGAGTAGGGGCAGGTGATTCTGAGGGCAATGCCTTTCTGTAGGAGAATGGGTTTTAGGGGTTTGAACTCTGTGCCACCATCCACCTGAATGCTCAAAACTGTAGTGTGGAAATAATTTTCCACCAGATTCAAAAAAGAGTAAAAGTCTTTGTAACCTCAGACTTGGCAGTAAGAGAAAATAGCCATGTAAACTTACTAAAATCATCAACCACGAGCCAGATAATATTTACTCCCATTTAAAGCCAAAATATGGGAGGGACCCCACACATCGAGATATAATAATTCAAAAGGTTTACTAGCAACAGAGAATGTGCTGGGGTGAGGGAGGGCATGCATTTTACCCATATAGCATCCTTTACAAACAGTAGGATCAAAATGTCCAACAGAAACAGGAAGTTGATATTGCTTAAGAGTGAGATTAGTAACCCTAGTGCATGGGTGTCCTAGCCTCTGATGCCAAATCTGGGCAGTAGACTTGGTGGTGACATTAGCTTGAACCCCTTTATTTGATGAAAAGGCTTGGCCACCTGGAAAGGTGTAAAGACCATTTTCAACCCCTCCTCTGAGAAGAACCTTCCCCATTGCTCGATCCTTAATCACAAAGAAAGTGGGAAAGAATTCAATGGATATGTTATTGTCTGATGTCAACTGGCGAACTGACAATAGATTTTTATTCAAAGTAGGAACATATAGAAGATTAGGTAAGTAGAGAGAACCAGTGGGAGTAGGTAAGATGCCAGAACCCTGAGCTTTAACTGGAAGTGTGGTACCATTTCCAAAGTTCACCTCATCAGTGATAGTGGGTGTGTGATAGTCCAGGTTGAGATTTGCCAGATCAGGAGTGAAATGATGAGTGGAGCAGCTATCTGGATACCAGGACTGCTCAGCAGTGGTAGCATTAGCATTAAACTTTGATGTAGGAGCAGCCTGATAACTGTAATCAAACCTGTGGTAGCAATTCATAGCCGAATGGCCATATTTACTACAGACTTGACATTGAATTCTCGGATCAGGTTTGCCTGAGAGGTGATTCCCTTGTCCATTTTTGGAATAACCTCTTCCTCCACCCCTGTTTCCTCTGCCAGATCTACCTCCTCTGTTTGATTTACCTCTCTGATAGCCAGATGTGTTGGTTTGAGATCCTTGAGTGTAATTTGCTGACACTTGTGTAGAATTAAGAATCTCATTTGTTTGTTGAGCCAAGTGAGACTCAAAAATCAGAAGCTGACCATAAAGGGTCTCAGGAGATATAGTTTGAGTTCTGAACATCAGATTTGTCTTGATAGCATCAAAGTCTAGGGGTAAGCCATTAATGAGACAGCTCACAAAATCATCATCAGTCATAGGAGCACCAGCAGAAATGAGAGAATTAGCAATATTTTTAGCTCGATTAAAGTAATCAGTCACTGAATCTGCTCCTTTCTTTATGTTCATAAGTTGACTCCTTAGAAGCATAACTCTAGAGGAGACTTGAGCAGAGAACATTTGTTCAACAGTTTTCCAGGTTTTTGCAGAAGAATCTGAGGTTACAACTTGTGATAAAATAGTTTCTGTCATAGATGCATTTAGCAAAGACATGATAAGAGAATCAGTTTGTTTCCAACTTACATACTCTTGATTCTCTGCTCCATTGACAGTTTTAGGAGGTGCTGGCTTTGAGCCGTCTATCCAGCCATAAAGACCATGGCCCATGAGATAGGGTTCGATCTGAATTTTCCACAAAGGGAAGTTGTCCCCCTTGAGCTTGATGAAATTTGTGGATGGCGAGAGGAAGGAAGTAACAGATATGGTGGTACCGGTAGTGTTGGTCACGCCTCCACCGGTGGTATGCGAGACTGGAATGTTCTCACCTGTCACAGACATGATGGAGACGAGAGGAGCAGAAGAAGAGATAGACGAGAGGAGCAGAAGAAGAGGGAACGAAGAGAATGCAGGAGCCTGCTAGCGGCTCTGATACCATACGAAGGCGATTGAAGAACGAGAGAATGAAAGGAGAGAATGAGAGAATCCCAATGAATTGAATTGAATGTATTGATGACGGCTGCTCTGAGCCTTTTACTGTTTACAGTGTATATATACATGTACAAATAGGGTAACTGAAAGTGTAAGAAGATATTGGACCGAACTTTTACATATGGGCCTATTAACTATTATTTGTTTTATAGAAGAGGGTAGAAGTAAGTCATGCGCAGTACTCCTTGCTCAGGTTTCGTTTTGTAGTACCACTTCCCAGAAAGGGTGAATAGAGAGGAGAGCTCTCATGGGAACGGATAGCAATTTCAATCAGTTGGTACAGGAGGGAAAGGTCCATAGGCAAACATATTCGCTGATCGTAGCTCATCTCCGCGACAACAACCACCAGTATGCCGCTAAAACCGTTGCGACGACAACCTTGACGCCATTGGAGGTCGAAGTCCCTCGCAACCGACTGTTCGATCTCGTCGCCAAGGTTAGGAAGTAGAACAGACAGTTGTAAATTTATAGTGGAAGTCGATATAACAATTTGTTTTAGACCGTTTACATCATCTGTAGCTAATTATTTCACTTGATTATTATAGTTGGGGATACGTAGTACAGTCCCTTTTGGTGGAATAAACTGTTCGAGAATGTTATAAAGTCGAGGGTAATGAAAAGGGCCGGGGTGGTAATAGTGTGTCATAAATGGTCATCTATATTGTCTCATTGGGATTTTGGTTTATTATCAATCTCATGTTTTCGTATGGGATGATGTTATTTTATACCAGGGCCTGGCAGTGGAGAATGGAGAGCCAGCAAAAGCACTTTCATCTCCTCTGTTGAATGATTCGGGTGTACCCTTGCCTGCAGGTTATGGTTCCAGCTTGGTTCCTGGAACAGCTTCCGTTGATTTCAGGCTAGTTGTTTTTTGGGCAAATAAGTACCTATACCTTGGATTATACAGCTTTGTGCTCCTGTTATTCAACTAAGGGTTTTAGTACCTAAACTTTAGATTCTGAACTCTAACCTTTACTCAGCCACTCCCAGGGTTCAATAGTATTTTGTAAGGTATCTTATTTTGAGGTTTGAGATGGAGAAGCACCCTAGGTGTAAGGTCTGGGCTTTGCTCTTTTGTTCCCAGTTCCCACGATGTAGCTTTTTCCGTATGCAGTTCAATGCTTAAATGCTGGGCACTAGAATAGTGATTAGAGAAGAGTTGTGTAGATGTGATATGGCATGTGTGTTACAGCATTGCTTCTGATATGAGTTAAAATATATTTTTTATTTTGGTTATAGTGTTTTACAGGATGCGTCTCTCCCCTCTAAGAACTTTCCAGGGCATGACACAAGGAATGTTTCAGAACATAAAGTAAGCATCAGACCTTTTCCCTTGCTTCATTTATACTTTGGAGTGTTAAGGAACTAAATATTTGGCAATTCTTCTTCTCATTTCAGAATATTGCAAGGTGTGCAAGGTTTAGTCTGGATGGTAAATATTTTGCTACAGGGAGTGCAGACACGTCTATCAAGCTGTTTGAGGTTGGTACCTTTTAGCCTGCAGGAAACCTTTTTAGTTTCTCTTCTGTGATTTTGTGGGTAACATCGACTGACGAATGGGAGGAAATTTTTTGTAATCACTGCTGCAGATTTCAAAGATCAACAAATGACCTTACCAGATGGAAGGGATGGGCCTGTTCGCCCTGTCATGCGAACCTTTTATGATCATATGCAGGTTGCTTCTTCTACCAACTGGTAGCTAAAATAAGATGCAGGAGTGATCCCTTCTGATATGATGAGCATGATGAATGTTGACATTGACTAGTTAGCATCTTTTGTCTTGAAATCTAGCTTAACTTTTATTTTGAACATAATGGCTTTTCTGCACATATTGTGGTACTGACGGCTTTGTAAGTTCATTATTCGTTGGTCATCTGAATGGGGATTCTTTAAGCATTTTCTCTTTATGGTCATTTTCTGACTTTGTGTGACATTGATCAGCGTTTGTTTCTTATAGTGAGGTATGATGTGTTTTATTTGTTAAATCTACTGCAGCCAATAAATGATCTGGATTTCCATCCACGCAACTCAATTCTAATATCTGGAGCCAAAGATCACACTATGAAGTACGAAATCATCTACAACAATTTCTGTTCCCCCACTCATTTACTTCTGCTCATTGTTACTTCCATGTGTACTGTGCTATTCTGTAGTTAATTACTGAATTTGTTTGCTTCAACTATTTTCCATATAGTTAGGTGTTTTTTATACTTGTGGCACAAGGCTTATTATTTAGTAAAGAAGTAAGAGTTCGCAAGAGGACAAAAAATACACTGACAGAGATGTACTCCCACCTCGAGTGGCCGCAGGTTACAGTGTTGTTAAAACCTTACTAAGTGAAAGCCCAGTGAGAAAATCCTGGCAAGATATAAGTGTACACGTCGTTTGCACCCACTATTTGAAATCACAAACAAGAGCTAAGTGCACCAGCCTAGAGTGTATTGTCAAAACAATAGACTACTATCGAACCCAGAGAACAGAGCAAACCAAAGAAGATGAGGTGCACAACACTTGCCACATTGGGCACTCAGACTTTGCAACCGTGCTTGCTCCTAATTCCAACCTCAACTTATCAGTCAAACATACGCAGCCCACTTAGAGTGTTAAGAGTCCAAATTGGTAGGCCTAGCCCGTTTATTTTTTAAATCGAATGAGACTATGGAAGGACTAGAAGATTATTGGGCTTTTTTTAGTCTTTGGTTCTGTCCTTGCTCTCCAAGTATCTAGTGTTTGGGCCTATCTACAAATAGGGAAAACTGTAAGACGAAAGGGATATCAAGAAGTTGAAATTTGTTGGGACCTGGGATATATATGCTTCTCTCATGCACTTCATTAAAAGAACCACCGGCTGTCATTGATAATTAAAGAGGCGCAAGGCCTTACAGGGAAAGCTTGCCAAAAATGGCTAGACAAGGGTGAAGTCACCTCTCCCGAAGGAGCCAAAACAATCAGGGATGAACCCTGCCTAATCCTCAGAGAGGCCGAAAGTGGTAATTCCCAGATGCCCAGACCTAGCTAACCCCAGCCATATATATACTAGCTAAACGACAGCAAAAGCAATAAAAGGTTAAGCTAGGAATTACTAGAGATGGTAAAGTAAATAACAGCAATATAAAGATAGTAGTGGTCCTCCTCTGTCACATGTCTGCGGGTGGGCGCACCGGCAGCACCTGTTTGTTGTTGTTCCCCTTCTTCCTCCTTCTCTCATATACCTTCCACGTCGGCTTAGGTGTGGTCCCCCCGATCGTATCATCTCTCCCCCGAAGAGCCACCTTGTCCTCAAGGTGGAATTCCGGAATTGTGCCATGATGAGTGTGGATTCTTCCCATGAATTTTCAGTCGAGGGCAGGTTAGCCCATTGGATGAGGACTTCCTCTGCTGTTTACCTTGGCGCACCTGCAGCACTTGCTCCGTTTGGATCAGCATGGTCATGTCCTGTGTCAGCTCACGAGGCAGTGTGGGGATAACCGGAGAAGCAGGTTGTGCCTTACGAAGTTGGGAGACATGCACTGTGTGGTGAATGCGAGCATCTGCTGGTAGCTTCAGGCGGTATGCTACTGGCCCAATTCTTTGCTCTACCTCAAATGGCCCATAATATCGTGGGCTGAGCTTTGCATTGCGTTTGCCCGTGAGGATTGGTAAATGTAAGGGCGTAGGCGTAGGTAAACGAAATCGCCCACCTCAAAGCTTACATCCCGTCGGTGCTGATCTGCACGGAGTTTCATTCTGTGCTGGGCTTGTAGCAGTTGCTGCTTAAGTTCATCAAGGGCTAAATCTCTCTTCTGAAGCTGGGAATCCACTGCAGTCAAAGGTGAACTAGAGGGGCTGTAACGAACCAGAGCGGGAGGGTCTCGTCCATAAAGTGCCTTGAACGGTGTAGTATTCGAGCTCTGATTGTATGTGGTATTGAACCAATACTCCGCCCAGGTTAACCATTTGGTCCACTTTCGTGGATGCTGAAAGGTGTAGCAGCGTAGGTAATCTTCAACGCAGCGGTTGACCACCTCTGTTTGACCATCGGTCTGGGGGTGGTAGGTCGAACTCATGCGCAAAACAGTGCCGGACTGTTTAAACAGTTCACGCCAGAAGGCGCTGGTGAAGATCGAGTCTCGATCAGAGACTATGGATTTGGGAAATCCGTGCAACCGCACTATCTCTCTGATGAACACAGCAGCTACATCCCCCGCAGTAGTAACGGTCGCTTCAGAGGCAGAAAATGAGCGAACTTGGTCAAGCGGTCAACCACAACCAGAATTGTGTCAACCCCAGCGACCTTGGGCAACCCGGTAATGAAGTCCATTGAAATGTCGTCCCAAACTTGCTCCGGTATGGGCAGAGGCTGGAGGAGACCAGCAGGAGAGAGGGCACTGTATTTGACTTGTTGGCAGATCTCACAAGCTGCTACGAACTGCTTAATCTGCTGTCTCATGCCTTCCCAGTAGAAGACTGCTGCTAACCTCTTGTATGTTCGCAGAAAACCCGAATGGCCACCTGCAGGTCCCGCATGAAATTCCTGCAGAAGCTGGGGAATGAAAGAAGAATTAGCAGCCAGAACCAATCTCTCCTTATAGAACAATCTCCCTTTGTGTAAACAAAAGTCAGGTTTGCTGTTCGGGTCCACCGAGAGGTGCTGAATATGTTCCCGCCACTTTGGGTCTTGCTGTAGTTCATCCTCCAGAACTTCCCAGCCATCCCAGGTTGCCACGGACAAGGCAAACAGCTGTGGTACTTCCTTCCGTGACAGCGCATCTGCTGCTCGATTCTCCTTCCCGGGTTTGTATTGAATCTCAAAATCAAACCCCAACAGTTTGATGGCCCACTTATGTTGCTCTTCAGTGAGTAAGCGCTGGTCCCAAAGGTGCTTGAGGCTGCGCTGATCCGTTTTTATCACAAATCGCCTTCCAAGGAGGTAATGCTGCCACTTAGAAACCGCAAAAACAACCGCCATCAATTCCTTCTCATAGGTGGATTTCAACTGAGCTCGTGGAGATAAAGCTTGGCTTAAATACGCGATGGGCCTGCCCTCCTGCATCAGGACAGCACCGATGCCAAACCCAGAGGCATCTGTTTCAACAGTGAATACTTTGGTAAAGTCCGGCATGGCTAACACCGGTACTGATGTCAATCTGTTTTTCAGCTCCACAAAGGCTGCCTGGGCTTGGTCGTTCCACTTAAAGGATTCCTTGCGTAAGAGAGCCGTCAGAGGTGCTGCCACAGTCCCGTAGTTTTGAACAAACCGTCGGTAGTATCCAGTTAACCCGAGGAATCCCCTTAGTTCACGTACTGATTTTGGTGTTGGCCAGTCCAACATACAGCGGATCTTTTCCGGATCAGCAGCCACCCCACTAGCCGAGATTATGTGACCCAAATACTCAAGACTAGGTTGGAAGAAATGGCACTTTTCTTTGTTGGCAACCAGGTGGTGTTCGGCCATGACCTGAAGCACCGCTTCCAAGTGCTGAAAGTGTGCCGGCTTATCCTTGCTATAAACCAATATGTCATCAAAAAAAACTAGCACAAATTTCCGCAAGAAAGGCTGAAAAACCTCATTCATGACAGCTTGAAACGTTGCTGGCGCGTTCTTGAGCCCAAACGGCATGACCAGGAATTCATAATGGCCCTGATGCGTGCGGAACCCGGTCTTTGGGACATCTTCACTGCGGACCCGGATCTGGTGATAACCGGACTTAAGGTCCAACTTGGAGAAGACAGTGGCACCGTTCAACTCATCCAGCAGCTCATCAATAACTGGGATTGGGAATTTGTCTGGTATTGTAATGTCATTCAGAGCACGGTAGTCCACACAGAAACGCCATTCCCCGTTTTTCTTTTTACCAGCAATACCGGACTAGAGAAAGGGCCGTTACAGGGGCGTATGGCGCCAGAATGCAGTAATTCCCGCACGATTCGCTCAATTTCGGTCTTCTGGTAATGGGGGTACCGATAAGGGCGGATGTTTGGTGGGGCAGCTCCTGGTTGAAGCGGTATGGCGTGATCGTGGAATCGGGTGGAGGGAGACCTTGAATCTCCTTAAATACTGTCGGAAATCTCTTCAGAATTTCTGTCAATTCCGGGTCTAATGGTGCCTGCGGTAGCCTTTCCCCTTGCGTTAACATCAGAACTGTCCAGCCCAGTTGATCGTTGGTTATATTCCGGTGCAATGTTCGAACCCCAACCTCCGTCGAACATAGATTCGGATCGCCATTCAAGTGGATCCACCGACCGTCCCTCTCGAATTGAATTGAGAGCCTCCCCCAATTGGTGCGAGTCTCACCCAAAGAGGCTAACCATTCCCAGCCTAGAATAACATCCACTCCAGATAGTTTCAGAGGTAAGAAGGACTGGATAAATTTCGTACCTTGCAAAATCAGTTCCACGCTCGTGCAGACACCGTCACTGACGATGCTTTCACCCGTTCCTACCACCACCTTGAATCGCTTGGAAGGGTCGACTGAGAGTTGCAACACGTCAATTAGGGATTGGGCAATGAAATTATGAGTCGCCCCGCTATCAACCAGCGTGGAAACCCTTGTTCCGTTAATTTCTCCCCAAATCTTCATAGTACGCTTCGAAGGAATTCCCATGACAGAGTGCAGCGATAAGTTTGCCTGGAGCAATTCTTCCTCAAGCCCATCTAAATTGTCCTCCGCCTCCGGCCCAGTCGATTCGTCCGGCCCAGTCTGCTCCTCTTCAACCGCTAATGTTTGAAGTCCAGACGTTTTACATCTGTGGCCGGGCTGCCACTTAATTCCACATGTATAGCAAAGCCCCAACCGTCTCCGTCTTTGGGCTTCAGGGTCCAGTAGCCGGTTAGGCCCAGTCACAGAATGGGAACCCGTGGATGACATGGTCTGCTCTTTTGTGACTGAGTTTCCCCCACGTGTTGCTGCCCCAAAAGGCCCACTATTACTGCTCCCTCCCTTTCACTGAAGTTGGGCCGGGGAGTATTTGCGATTATTCCCACTGACCTAGGCCCAGTCCAGCTTTTAGGCTTCTCAGTTCTGTACTTCGAGACACGCTCCACAGCGGCGTTCTTCTCTTCCACCTCCACCGCAATGGTCATCATCTCCGCCAAGCTTTTCGGTTTGAAAAGCATTGTTTCTGCCCGGATTTCCTGCGCCAGACCAGCCCGGAATATTCCCATCAACATCTCCTCTGTCATAGTCTGTTTAGCCGACAAGTGCTCGAACCTTTGCCGGAAATCAGTGACGGTGCCTTCCTGTTTTAACGCCATCAACTGGTCGAGAAAATTCCCGGCCTGCGCTGAACTGAAACGAAGGACCAAGGTCTCCTGAAATTCCTCCCATGGTGGTAGCCCAACATGGTTTTCCAGCCACGTGAACCAATGCAAGGCTTCGCCCTCCATACAGACCCCCGCTGCCTCTCTACCCGATCACTGTCTCGGATTCCGCAGATGCGGAAGTACCTTTCGGCCCGATACGTCCAACCGCGAGGATCTTCGCCGGAGAAGACCGGCATCTCCATCTTCCTTACTTTGAACCCTCTGTCGTCGCCAAACTGGTTGTGACCAGTACCACCGGAACCCACGGAACCAGTGTGGTCGCCATCACGTCTTTGTAAAAAAGCGTCAGCGCCTTCAAGTCCCTTAAAACCTCTCCCATGTTGTCTTTGACCTCTGTTAACTCCGTTCGCAGCTCTTCCACCGAACGTTTGATGCTCTCTTGTTCAGCGGTTAGCGCTTCCATAGTGCGTGTTTGAACCATCCAGGGGGCAGGATGCGGCTCTGATACCACAATGTTGGGACCTGGGATATATATGCTTCTCTCATGCACTTCATGAAAAGAACCACCGGCTGTCATTGATAATTAAAGAGGCGCAAGGCCTTACAGGGAAAGCTTGCCAAAAATGGCTAGACAAGGGTGAAGTCACCTCTCCCGAAGGAGCCAAAACAATCAGGGATGAACCCTGCCTAATCCTCAGAGAGGCCGAAAGTGGTAAATTCCCAGATGCCCAGACCTAGCTAACCCAGCCATAAGACAGCAAAAGCAATAAAAGGATAAGCTAGGAATTACTAGAGATGGTAAAGTAAATAACAGCAATATAAAGATAGTAGTGGTCCTCCACATGTCTGCGGGTGGGCGCACCGGCAGCACCTGTTTGTTGTTGTTCCCCTTCTTCCTCCTTCTCATATACCTTCCACGTCGGCTTAGGTGTGGTCCCCCCGATCGTATCAAAATTGTATGTGGATCGCCTTTTGCTTTGGGCAGAGGTTGTACTCCGAGGCAGGGTGTTACCTTGACTTTCTTTATCCTCTTTCATTAAAAATCCTATGTATTCATACTGTTCGCTACTTCTCCATCACTAAATTCTTATCTCTAACAATTGGTGCGGTGGACGTGGGTAGTGATGAAGAATCGGGTGGCTGTGTTAGTGAAGAAAGTGTAAGGAATAGGGGAAGAGATTCTAGTGCTGCAGGCTGCGTAGTTGAGGAATGAACGGGAGCTCTGGGACGCAATAGTTGCCCATGGCTAGAGGATGGAAGAGCAACTGGGAAGGATGGAGCGCACGCTCACACTCTTCTCTGTGGGGAGCCGTACTGTGGACGAACAGCAGGAAGTGATGGATGCGTCTCATCCATACCTGCTGAGAATGGGTAAGGAAATCAAGTACATACTATAGGTGAGAACTAGATCCTGACCTGGACGGTGGATCTATCGAGTTCTTACAAAGTGAATCCGCTTCCAGAGTTACATGGGTTGACTAAAGTGTCTCATATCCATTTCTCGACGAGGAGCACAATGATTCACACCTTTAAGGGTAGCTCTTGGAGTCAAAGATTCACACCTATGGCCTACTAGCTAATCCTGGTGATGAACAACCTAAGATGGAGCAACTAAACTCAGGTTTCTCCAGGTGTAGTTAATCACTGGATGCTTGTGAAGTACTCTATCTTGACCAATAGGAAATCAAGGAAGATTGCTTCCAGCAAAATGGGGGAATAGCTGAATCATTGGATGCCTGAGCGAAGTGCAAATTCTGAAGCTGATTTAGGGGGTGAAGCTAACCTAGAAGAAAGACGGCTAACGACAGAAGCCAGCCACACCTTGTCAACTTGTTAGTGGGATGGGGTGGAGGGTTACTGAAGGAATGCTCTGTCATCAAATCAAGTACACTGGTGATGGGCTCAAGGTAGTCAACCAGGAAAGGGTGTGTGATATAGAGAGATTCATTTCGGATTGGGCCAAAATGCTGGGCTGGAGGATATCAGTCCAAAGAACACCAATGGGTAACATTTGAAGAGTTTATTACTACCATTTGACCAATTAACTGAAAAGGGAAGAATGGAATCAGGTTGGGCAGTAATTTCATGTAAGCTGATTGGGCCACTTGAGACCAATTTTGAACAATATGACCCTGACAATTTTACGGTAAGAATTTCTGCATCCTTGTACGGAGTTCGACAACTATCTCCCATGGCTGAATACTCTATATTCTTCTCATTTGAACCCTCTTGCTCCTCTTAACGACACCAACACAAAGAGCATACCACATCGTGTGTTCATAACTTTTTTGTCAATTGACATTTCCCGCTCATTCACTGCTGCAATCTTCCCATATGGACCCGACACCCAACTGAGATGAATTGTGCTTCCACTACATGTAATTGGATTTCTCAACTCTTCCATATCTAGCTAAGATACTATGCACTATCTTTCTTGAAGAGGATACAAATAGACTCATTGAGAAATGTCCCACGATCGTTATCCTATTATGATGGCTTTGGGGGAACTGGATAGAACCCTTATAGTACTATTGGAAGGAAAAAGCTTCAGCCATGATTACATTGCCAATCGTTGGTCCAACCTCCAGAAAGGCAGAAACTTTCCACCTCATATTGGGAGCAATGGGAGACTATGTTTCACGGAAACTTCTAGGAGTCGTCATCTTTGATTCCTAAAACTTGAAAACTTTGAAACACCTTTGAAACTTGCTTTAAGTGTTTTAGTGTAATATACATTACACACTGATATTATATTGGTTAATTGACTAAACTAAGTGTGTAAACTACACAATTAATACTTATTTTAACTAATGTGGTGCAAAATTAACGTAATTAATATATTAACTCATATAGTTATAAATTATTCTCAATAAAATCATCTAGAATGACTGAATTTCTGAAGAAATAATGTTTTGTGTTAACATTTTTTGCTGTTTCCATTTCAAAATACTTTAAAGTTGCTGTTTCCCCTTTCAGAATTGTTCTTGTTTGTGAAACCGCCCATTTCAGTCCAACATAGATGGGGGATAAACAGTGGGTAAAATCAGATGGACTCTTCCATGGATTGTTGAAGGTGAGTGTCTATCCTATCTCCACTTGCCCTTTCATTAACCCCCTCTCTTGGGTAAGTAGTGTTCCAAGCAGAAAGAACAACCCCACTCGCCTCAGACTGTACTCAGATAAAGCTATTCCTGATTCTCTCCCTCGGCACTCCTCTACAGAGTTTATCCTAGAAGTTTGTCTGATCTTTTACCCCACAAGAAGGTTTTATCCTGCAGCATAGTGGAAAATGAACCAGAGCAAGGTTCTCCTTACAACTGAAGGAGCTGGGTTATCCCATTTGAACCCCGCTGGTTTCTTCAGTTCAATGCCACTAGGCAACAACAAAGGGATCACAAGCTGACTTCCGTGGCTAACCTTTATTTATTCCTGGCTTGAGGTCTAGCCTTATTTCAAAAAGGGATGGTAGGTTACGAGCCCCAATTTGTAGGCCCAGCCCGTATGAGTTTAATAAAACAGAATGAGATTATGTAAAGACTAAAAGAGAGAGGGGCATTTTAGTCTTAGGTTGTGTCTTTGCTCCCCATTTAGCTAGCTTTAGGGCTTATCGATAAAAGGGAAAACTGTAAGCAGAAAGGGATATCAAGAAATCAAACTTGTATGTATATCAGCCTTTCGGTTTGGGCAGAGGTTTTCCTCTTAGGTAGGGTGTTACTCTGAGTTCTATTTTCTTCATAATAAAATTTTCCTTATGCATACTGTTACTTCTCTTCTCTCCATCTTTACTAAATTCTCATCTCTAACATAGAGATACCCAGCTCGCTTTACTCCAGAGACTTCCACATTAGAACTGCATCACACAGAAAAGCTTAATATGATTTTTTATAATTTTGACTAGGTTGCTTCTCTTGGGTTTCAGGTTCTTTGATTTTTCTAAGACAACAGCCAAAAGGGCTTTCAAAGTTATTCAGGTAATTTTTATGCCTTCTGACATGTAACACATTTTTATAAGGTGTCTGGATCAACATTTCTTCGTTGGGTCTAGCTGTGTAAAATTCTTATACTCAAATTTGAAGTTCTTCACTCTGTCATTTCTCATTTATTGTTAATTGTGATGAGTGTGAGATTACAGGATACTCATAATGTGCGTTCTGTATGTTTCCATCCTTCCGGGAATTATCTTTTGGCAGGTAATTTAAGGAACCTTGTGTTCTCTATACATTCCCCAAAGATAATGCTTTAGTTTATGACCACATATATGTATGATCTCTATTAGTTTATTGTCAAATTATTTACGCTTCCCTAGAATTTAAAATATATGATTAATCCTATGATATCACCATAGAATAATGGAGGAATAATGAACATATGCAGGGACTGACCATCAGGTTCCACACTTGTATGATGTCAATACGTTTAAGTGCTACTTATCAGCTAATGCCCAAGATCTTACTGCTGTTGCTATGATAAATCAGGTATTACCGGCTTATCTATCCATAATCATTTTTCTTTTTGCTCCAAAAGTAAAATTTTAATTGCAACTAGTTTATCTAGGAAAAAGCTTATCATTACCCAAATGGGAAGAAGGTGAAAGAAATCAACTGATGGATGTTTACATGGTCAGGTAAGATACTCTGCCACTGGGAGTCTGTATGTCACTGCGTCAAAAGATGGAGCCATCCGGATTTGGGATGGCATCACTGCCAATGTGTTCGCCTCATAGCAGGTGCCCATGGGACAGCTGAGGCCACCAGTGCAATTTTCACCAAGGACCAAAGGTATGTTACTTATCTGCATCTTTCTTTTCGTTCTAAAAGCGTGTTTAGGTAACTAGTGTTTAGTAGTATGATTATTATCTAATATTTGTCCAGGTTGTGCCAGGTATCGTCTATATTATGGTTTGATGTGATTTTTATCAAAACTCTAATTTGTTGATAGTTGTTTAATATGCTGCTATATGCTGGGTGTTTGGTATAGGTTTGTTCTTTTCTTCGGGAAGGATTCAACTGTGAAGTTGTGGGAAGTTGGGACTGGAAGATTGGTGAAGCAGTATTTGGGAGCAACCCATGTGCAGTTGCGATGCCAGGTAATATTGCAGTTCCAGCTCTCTGGGCATCAGTTTTTCGTGCATGCTATGAATCGTTGAGCCAGGCATTTGTCATGGCACTTTGCGGTTAATTAGTGACAAGGCCGTTTCATTGATAGTGCTGAGCTTGTTTGTGGTAATCAATGCAGGCTGTTTTGTGTAACACAGAAGAATTTGTGTTGGCAGTGGATGAATCGAGAAATGAGGTTAGTTTTAAAATAGCTTACCTATAATTATTGTTCTCCCCCCCCCCCCCCCCCCCCCCCCCCCCCCCCCAGAAACAGAGGACAATAATACATTATGTTGGACAAATTTCCTCTTCTTTCCGGGTCGCTGTGACCTTTTTCCTATTTCGTGTTATGAAGGCGGTTTTGTCTGAACTCTTCTTTGTGGTGCAAGGTGGTCGTTTGGGACGCTCTGACTGCTGTAGAAGTGGCAAGATTACGCTCAAACCATAATGGACAACCTCGCTGGATTGAGCATTCACCAACTGAAGCAGCCTTCGTCACTTGCGGGACTGATCGTTCTGTGCGGTTTTGGAAGTCGACATCATAGCTCCTTTTTTCCCTTCTTTTTAACCGTACTGTCGGGAAACAACTCTTATCTATCCTCACTTGCAATGACATCTTACCTAAATTTAAACTATTTTACTTACTCGCGATAAGTTATTAATTACCATAGCATGATTCTTGTTAAAGAAATGTGGATGGAGCTTTTCCTTGAAAACTTACCGTCAGCATGGATCAGTGGATAGATCTTTCTTGACCTTCTGATAATACCTTTAGGTTCTCAATTGCTCGTCTTTCATCCAAAACTTCACATCCAAGCTTTTTGGTGAGAACTAGAGTCCGTCTTGCCCTATTGTTAACTTGCGCTTTCATATGATCTTGCTCCGCTAGTACCTTCACATTACTTCCAAATTTTCGTTCTCTATACTTCGTGTACCGAACTTTTCTATACTTCATTCACAAGAAGAAAAAATGTAGTGGGATGGTAGTGGGACATCATAATTTTGCTTGGGGAAAAGATAGCCAAAATCATTTAGACTATATAACTTCTCCGCTAGTAAAGTCTAACGTATTATAAAGTTCATTCCTTACTTAACAAAGATTAAGGTGCGTTCACTTCGAGGGGAGGAAACGAATTGAATCAGGAAAGGAATGGAAAGGAAAGGAAAGGGATTACCCCGAATCAAGAAGTCTGTTGATTCTACACGGAAACAGAATAGAATTCTCAATGAGTGTCTTTTGTTGTTGTTTGGTTCCAAACAGAGAAGTGTTAAAACATATTTACACTATGACTAATATATATTATATTTATCAATTATATGCAACATATACTAAATTTATATAAATTATATAGCAATATAAATCATTTTTAAATTATAAATGATATATATTAATATTTATATAGTTTATATTATGTATATTTTTTTTACATTTATCTATATATATAATTTTTTAATTTTATAGTATTTAAGTTATAAAAATATTTATTATATAATATTATATAATATTTATTTAAACTGTAAACAATATAAATAAATATTTATATAAATTATCTATACGATATATTATTATTATTTTAGTTTTATAGTATTTAAATTTTAAATAATATTATTAACAATATTTAATAAAATTGTAAATAATATTATAAATTTTTTATATATTATATAAATATATTTAAATTTATTTAAATTTTAAACAATATATATATTATTTGTATATCATTTAAAGTATAATTAATATTTATTAGTATTAATATATATATATAATCTTTGTTCATATTTATTTAAATTATAACTAATATGTATAATGATTATATATATGAATATTTATTTAAATAATATATATTATTTCAGAATTTGATTGTAATTAAATTATATTTTATATATATATATACATTATTTGTTCATTTTTTTTCAAATATAAATAATATATATTACCATTATTATATGTATATATTATTATTTTTAAAATTATAAATGTTATATATTATACATTTATATATATTATATTCATATTGATATCTATATTTATATTTATATAAGTATAAATAAATATTTGTATTTCTAATAGATAAAAATATTGTACATTAATATTTATAAAAAATTATGTATCATATATTAGTATTTATATAAATTATATTATATATATTAATATTTGTTTATGCAAAATGATGATATGAGTACGAGGGAGGAAAGGGAATACCTTTCCCCTGAGATATTGGGGGGGAATCACCAAAAGGAATTGGGGGTTTTTTGAAACCTGAAGTGGGGGAAACAGAATCATTAAAATACAAAACAAACAACCACCAAAGGGAATGATTCCGTTTCCCTTTGTTGATTACCCCAAAGTGAACGCCCCCTAAGAACTTCAAGTTTAAGCTGGCTGGTTAGCTTACTCTCAAACGTTTGGCATAGCAAAGCAACATTGAAGTTAATAGTTGTTGGCTTGCCTCCCTTTTGTTTTTTGACTAACGTAGTAATATTAGGAGCGCCGCGAGAATCACAAGCACATGAGAGGAGAGCGTAGAGAGCGCCGCGAGAATCACAACCGGCGCGAGGAGCCCAAGCGCGTAGCAGCCACGAGAGGCATGAGAGCAGTCGAGGGCGCGAGAAGTCTCGAGGACGGTGTGGATGGTGGGTCGCGTGGTCCTGTGCAGAGTCACGGCGGTCGAAGTGGAGCGGTAAACCCAGATATGGTCATCGCAGCAGCAAGGGCTACTGGCGAGAGTCTTCAACATTCAGAAGCAGGTCAACCTGGGCGGTGCGGTCGGGTTCGCGTCGGCGCAGAGATTCCTCCCTTTTCTTCAGGCGTAGCAGGAGGTCCACGTACTCAGTGAGAAGGCCGCCTCCGACGGAACCGGCAAAAGGTTTTAAATCGAAAGATTCAGGGGATGACGGAGACAAGGAGTTTGACGGTCGAAATACGTCTCTGTTCATTGATAATATCAGCAGGGATGCCGATATTAGAGCTGTTCGATGGCTGCTGCGAATGGGAGACAGTGTCTAACGCATCTTCTTATCTCGGAAACGAAGGCCAAATAAGAGGTTAGTTTTTGCCATTAAAGATGTCTAATGCTGAGCAAGTTAATCTGGCTGTGAAGAACTTGCACGGAAGGATGTTTATGGGTCAGAAGCTATTCGCTTGTGTGGCTAAATAGGCGAAGAAGGATGGTTATGCCGCTGCGAAGTGCTCCGCCACCCAGAAAATCGGACAGAGTGGTTCATGTGGGACAGGCGGTGAGCCTGCCAGCGCGCCCCAGGCGCAAGGAAGTGGAAAGGTTGGGGGTATGTCGCCAGCGATGGTGGTGGCGTTGAGGTGGCCCGCTGAGTAACGTGGAGGTGGTGGTGGTGTGAGGCGGCTGTGAAGGTAGAGAGGACAGGCTAACGATGCTGGAAAGACGAATGGGCACATTCGTATTGTCACTAATTGCAGTTGTCGTGATCGGATGTGGGGCGCAAGGATACTGCCTGGGGCGGGGACAGTCTCGGCGGCAAGAATGCATGCGAAGTTGGATGGGTGCGGTGGTGGACTCGAAGTGTGGTTGACGAGTAAATGTCAGCTTTGTGGTTGAGCGTGCCGACGTCGGGGAGGAGCACAAAGAGCGCACCAATTTTCGTATAGTGGTGTATAGTCCCAAGGATAGTGGGACGGCGCCTGTGTCGGGAGAAGTGCCACGCCTGTTTCCCTGGTTTCTGAGAAAGGACAGAGTGAAGTGGGCGGTGGCCCAAGGCTTCTGCTTTGGCAGGCCCAGACCTTGTAAGTGGTGGGGGTGATTCAATTTGGTACAGTTGGTACCCCGAGGCTGGTTCTATCCATCTTATGGGTATTGGGCGGGGCAGCCGGTGCGATCTTTTGATCAATATGGGCCGTGGGGTCTTGGATATGGTTGGATTGGAGAATGGCCCAGTTATGGTGCGGGGGGCGTGAACGGGATATCGGCTGGTAACGGGCAGGTTGGCCTAAACCAGAATGGGCCGATCCAGACGCCTGCACCCATGGGGGTCCCCAGGCCACTGGTTATGGGCGGGCGCCTATTTCGATCCGTAGGCCGCTGGTGGCTACAGAACCCTCACCTGATCCAATTGCTGATGATATCCTGAGGAAGGGATGGCCTGGTTCGGAATATGATAGTCATCGGTCTGGCAGTAACCGTCACCGAGATATGCCTGAGACCGAGTTGGCTCCCAGTTGTGCAGTAATTGAGGCAGGAATCTTGCAGGTACACCCGGTTGGTATGCCTGATTCTCTACAGGCTGAGCAGGTAGGTGAAGGAGTGGATGGAGAAGACCTCAGGAACCTATTTGAAGGTCCAGAGTCCCCCGGGTTTTGAACCGCATTTAGGTCTCACTAAGTCGACGGAGGCCCCAGAGGAGGATTCCCTCGACAAATTCCCCAGCTAAGATGGAACAAGCTAAGACGAGGAGTTTTCGGGTCAAAACCTAAGAAACCAATTAAAAAGTTTGCAAATATCTCTGCGGAGGCACGTGAATGCTTTAAATATCCAGCGGCTGCGTATTCACTGCCCCTATCCACGGAGATCTCTAGCAAATATTGATCGCATCTTGAGGGAAAGTGAGTGAAGAAATAACAAAAGCCAAAGCTCCCGTTTGGTCTTCCACAGACTAAGGAGGGGATGATGTCTTGAGGTAGTTTCGATCAAGAAGATTAATGCTGGGAGGGCTTGAAGTTTGGAGCCGTGATGGGCTGGTGATTTCGATTGGAAGTCCAGGGATTTCCAAAATTTTTCTCATTGCGATAGTTGGTGTTTTCGGATTTTGTCGTTTTAAAGGTTTCTTTAGAACGTTCCTCTCAATCTCTGGCTAGGATGTTTTCCTAAAGCTGTTATAGACCGAACATCGATCATTGTACTGCTACATTTGTAGCCCCCTTATCAAAAAAAAAGAACTAACGATAATAATGTATACTTTGTTTTGTATTTTCGAAATGTGGGAGAAAAATTTTATGTTGACCTAGTAGGCCTGGGGTCACCAGGCTCCGACATTAGTATCTAGTTAAAATGTTGAATACTTTAGATACTATAACAACCTTCTACAATACGAAATACTGGTAAAGGATTGGTAGTAAGATCAAGTGCTCATACATCATTGTTGTTGAAGTTTATTTTGCCTAAAATCTACCGTATTCGGGTGATGGGTGAAAAATTATCACTCGTATCGGACCCGACCCACCACCCGTTTCACACCCGCGGACCCATTGCCATCCCTACTTACACCTAATAGAAGCACTGAAATCCTCCTGATGACGGAAGTGTTATTTCCGTGAATTTGACGGATTGAATATCCACCGTCAATAGTAAATAATAAAAACAAGTGGTTGAGATTATATAACAAATTCTGCTGAGCGGCAATATATGTCGTGGTGCGGCAAATACTGCTAGGTCCGTCGCCTCCGATTCTGTTTAATGTTGACTTTCTTCCGCTTCTTCCCCACTCATTTGAAGTTTTGAACCTGGCTTCTAACTCATAACCCGTTGAATTTGAACCACAGATTTGAAAATAAAACTGTACAAAATAAATGGATGGCTTAGATTGGATAATAGATTACATGAGCGTAGCTTAAGTGACGAAAGCTTAAATTCGACACAATTTTTAATCATTTAAATAATATAACAAAAAACAATTATTTGTTTACATTTAGAGAGTGAACTTAAGTTTATTACATGATGCTAGGTTTTTTGATAATTATAGGCAGATGGCCTAGGGTACCGCAAGGGAAAATCAAACAACACCGACTCGACTCTACTCTTACATACCTTTCTAATCCTACCTTACACAGACATTACACGGGACATCTTACTAAAGCCTAGAGATCTTGTCCTAGGGACCTTCCTTGATGAAATACCCCAAATCTAATTAACATTATAAAACCATTATTTAATGGAACATAATCCAAATATAAATCATTTCACGTACGCATGCAAACCCATGCATGAGAACGTTACGTAAAAATAGTCGTTTCACCATAAACGCTAAAACGCCTTAGAAACATGTGATCAAGCATGACCTTGTATGACCTTCTAAAACTCAAACCAAATGGTCATACACTCATTATATGAATATATAAACATATTCCCTAGGCTATATTCAGTCAAAAACGCAAAATGCTCAGGAGTGCTCACGCACGCCCCTTAAAGCACGAAAAGCCCGGAGGAGTGCCGAGGTGGCACGAACTCCTATAAAATTAATTCTTAGTGTTCCTAACATCATTAATAATCATTCTAAAGAGAACCCACGAGTTAGTTTTTCAAAATTCAACAAAGTGCTCGGGGGAATTTCTTAACGCTCCTTTTTGCCCGAGAGTGTCCCGATGGCCCGTAAATTATGTCGTGGGTTGATGTAACCCCATATAACTCAATGTAATGTCTTAATATATCATTATTTACTATAATAAGTGTTTATAAACACTTGGAACTCATAGAGACAATTTATTTTCCAAAATATCCTTAGAGCACAAAAACACACCTTCGGGTGTCACTAAAACGCGTTTTACGCAATTACCTTGTAGTTTTTGACATGCCACGAATTAAGAATCTTAAATAGGGTTAAAATGACCCTCTAAATCAATTAAAGGCAGTGTCAAACAAGGTGCTCTATAGAGGCCGATTTTCAGTCCAAAAACTAGTATAAAACTTACATTAAAAACTTATAAAAGGCATAAGACATGGTGACTCACCTTCCCATGTGCTATAATACTTAATGGCAAAAGAATGTAGGTCTCATCTGACCTCCATGCTGTCGAAATTATTCAAGGGAACAAGGCCATGTTGGCAAGACAAAAACAAAATGCTAAAAGCAAAAAGTAGATTCTTATTCCACCTTTTTGATTTCTTATAATTCAAGTGACCTTCCTTGCTTGTCCTTGGCTCTTCATTGCCGATTGAGACACTCCATTTAAGCCTTGAATTCGGCCACCTACAAGAGAAGAAGAAGACAAGCATAACATAGAAAAATCAAAAGAACAAACCTTACCTAAAATTCCTTGTCTTCTAGCTCACATTATTTTCTTCCACCTTGCCTTGTCACACCACATGGCCGAACACATGCATATAACATGGGCATTTATTGAGCCAATAACCTATGGAATAAACTAATGAAAAGAATAGTCAATTGACATTAAAAATTAACAAAACAAAAACAAACCAAACTTGCCTTAAGCTTATGGTTGCAATTCACTTCTCATTTCCTCCTTGCAACCAGTTGGTAAGTTTCTCTCTTCTTCCTTCATCTTCTTCCTTTGAAGCTCTTAAGTCCATTAATGGAGTTTTAACTTCTATCTTCATCTTTAAGGTAATTTCTTAGCATTTCTTGTCAAGCCTTGAAGCAAAACTCTTCCTAGCACAACCATAGCATTTCGGCATCAACTAATACTCCAAGGAGGTTGTCTAAACCAACATTAATCCAAGTAGCATCTCAAGGTTATCATAAGGTAGTTTTCATGCTTGAAAATCCTTAAAGCACATTTTTATGTGCAACCGATTTCTACTTCTTCTAAGGTTCTTTTCTTCTTCATTTTCATGAAGGAAAGCTTGTTCTTCATCCACCTTAAGTGAGCCGAATTTATAAGGAGAAAAGCTTAAGGTAAATCCTTGAAAAACTACTTACAAATCTACTTAAGATCTTTGTTAAAGATCTAACTCCTAAACACCTTCACCTCTTGCATAAAACCGAAGTGGAGCATCAAAAATTCCTTAGAGAAAGCTTGGAGATTCAAGAAGAGTTCAAGCACTTAACCACCTTTATTAAGAAGTAAGTTTACTAAGCTAATCTTTATGTTTTAAGCTTGGTTAAGCTTCTAAAAATTATACAAAAATTATGTACATCTCCTACGGTATCTAAAACCGAAACTATATGGTATAATATACCAAAAATATAATCTATAACATATATGGAAAATATTTACCTTAAGACACATTTTTGTGTCACAAAATTTATCTATGTTAAATATAAAGTCAAGCCGAATTGTCAAGGGCAAAAGTACTCTATTTTGAGCCAAGAATCAACATAAGACATTACCATAATTTTTACATGAGTTATATGACTCATATGAATTTATGTATGATTATTTTGACATATAAATCCACTTTTATATACTATATGGTAACTATTTAATTATGGCCGAATGGTCTAAGTGATAAATAGGTTTTAATGAGCTACTTATGTATATAAACTTATATTATAAAGTTTGGAGAGTTAAAAATATTTTATTAGTGCTTAAATGGCTAATTAATTAAGTTATGTGGCTAAAATGTAATTTTTACAAAAGTTTGGTGCATATACTATAAAAACCGAGAGTTAAGGGTGTCCTTGGGATAAATATGATATAATATAAGGTTAGGAATTAAGTTTATGAATTTTAGATAATTTAAACAAGTGTTAAAATAACATTTTATAAAGTTTTGGGCTATTATGTAATTTATAAAACTTATTATAAAAGTTTGGAGTTAATAATGGGCGAATTCATAATTAAGAGAATTATGAAGTTCACTTTCGAAATTTTGAAGAATTAAATATTTAAACTATAGTTTATAAGTTATTAAGTAACTATTATAAAGTTTTAGGGTGAAAATGTAATTAATGGAAAGTATATGACAAAGCCGAAATACCTTGGGTTAGATTTGTAATTTAAGAATTTATATATATATATTCGGCAATTATGGAGAATTAAAATTAAAACTATAGTTTATAAGGCATTATGTAAAGATTATAAGATTTTGTGGTTAAATTGTAATTATATAAAATATATATATATAGGCCGAGAATTTAAGGGGCTAAATGGTAATTTTTGAAAAGTTATAATATTTCAAAAGAAATATACCAAAATATTAATGGTAGTTATGGAATTTAATTAAATAAGGAATTAAAACTATATAATATAATGAGATTAGAATTTAAATATAAAGTTTATGAATTAATGTGGTTGTTTTGTAAATAACCAAAATATAAGGGTAAGAATTTAGATTTAAATAAATATAGGTCCTATATGGATATTTGGAGGAATTAGAAGAAAGAATTTTGGTTAAAGGAGTTATGAAGTTAAAACTATGACTTATATAGTTATAAGGAAATTAAAGGTAACCGATAAATATTATTTATAGTTAAGAAGGGGAGTAATAAAAACTATAAGAATATTATGTCCATGTATGACATATAAATATAGTTAAGGAATTATAAAGTTGTTATGTCACCTAGACAATTAAAAATAAATAACAAATATAGTACATGAATAAATAAATACATATATGTACATTAAAGGATTTATAAATAAATCAAAAGGAATAACAAATAAGTTATACATTAAATCATGAGGTAATTAAAAGAAATAAACCTCACATGAAATAACAAATACGAAATTTGTTGAATGATCCAATAAAATTATTATATAAGGGTAACATAAATTAACCCTCTCAGTTAATCCTATTCTAGGACTTTGTTTGACCAGACGTTGACCGGGAACTAAACAAGTACAGTCTACGGTGAACGGTATGGGATTCTTGCAACTTGTTTTCTACCGGATTACACCGGCTTGTGTGCTATCTGTTGTAAAAAAAAAACGACCAAGATAATTAATGTAAAATGTTGTTTTACTCTTATGCACAGTTATGTTATTTTATATGCGTGAAAGATGCTAACTACGACGTGTATGTCCCACACATACAACACTACAATACCAGTGGATTAAATACCTGCACTTTATTGTACTGAGAACTTGTACACAAGTCTCTCACTAACTTCACTTTATAACAAACGTCGTTATCCTAAACGTGATAATTGACAATACACATTGTGTTCTTGATTAACGTCCTTGTATGACACATAACAATTCTATACTACGAGAACGAGGAGCCCAGTTGGATCTGGCCATGCATGCTACAGGAGTTGTACCTGTCTCAGGTCGTCTCCTATTCAATTTACGTCGCGACGGGAGTTTTGGGTGCACTATGTCATCCACCGGCTGCGTACCGGAACAGTACAAGTGGAGAGGAAGACTTTATTCCTCTCGAGGGTTCAATTCCCACCTTTCTTAAGTACAGGAGTTAACTACGTTATCTTCTGAGGGACTAATTACCCAACCTTTCTCTATAATGAGGTCACTATACCTTCACTATATTGACATACTCTTATACACCAGTCAGTCCCATCGTGTGGACCCGACTATTATCAAATGATTACAGTTCACCTAACTTGACCTACTGAAGTCTTGTTTTATGTGACATTGTTGTCCTTGTATGGATACTTGTTATTATCATACTATGCTTGTTTACAGCTTTACAAAAAAATGAACTGCATGTATTCGACAAAGTAGTTGGTGTGGCCCGGTAGCCGATGGGCTGCACGTTTTCCATACCAGCATTGTTTGCTGAGCCCCTTTGGGGGCACCCTCATTTTCCAGGTACCTGAAGTTGAAGAGTTACCACACCGAGTGTAGGTGGGGTAGAACAAGCTACGGGAGTTTTATCACTAGTTATTTGTTTTACTTAATTATTGTATCTTTAAGTTTGATTCCTAGTATCTCGGGTTGTATTCGTATTCAGACCGTGACTTTTGGAATTTGTATTTGGAGTTAGCCTTGTTGGTCACAAGGGTGGCCAACGGCATTGTAATACCGCCCGGTTATTGTATTTTATTCCGCTGTAGTTTATGTTTATTTGAGAGTGATCGTCGTACAGGTTATTGGATTTCGGGTTGGGGTGTTACACTTGACCTCTTCTTACAACCTTTCCCTTGCATCTCTAACGATATGGCGAACATGCTCGTCTTGGCGGACATGATGCTAGGTGTGTTAGAGGATTATGATTATGTCTATAATATAAGTTCAATTCGTTTTTTTTAAATCATGGTATATGCCGATATTAAATATAGAATTAATGGACACGCCTTATACTTATAACATGTTCTTAGGGTGTGTGATGTAGGGTAATTTATTTTGAAGTCGGTCTATACTTTATATTGTCATCACTGACTCGATGGATTTTCACGCCACAATTATATATAACGTTTCCACAATTTATATATAAAGGTGTCCACGAGTTCATATAAACGTTTCCACGTTTATATTTAAATGTTTCCATATTTTTTAATATACGTTTCCACGTTTTATATAGATGTTTCTACGATTATATGATTATCTATAACGTTTCCATGCCACAATTACATATAAACGTTTCCATGACGTGATTACACATAAACATTTTCATTATTATATATGAATGTTTCCATGCTACAATTATATATAATATGTTTTCACGATGTATATATAAAGGTGTCCACGAGTTCGAATAAACGTTTCCACATTTTTCTTTAAACGTTTCCACGAGTTCGAATAAACGTTTCCACCCTTTTATTTAAACGTTTCCACTTTGAGATATATGTTTCCACATAATAACAATTTCTGTCATCTTTCCATTATAGAGATGGAAACGATTATATATGGAAGGTTATGTACATGTTTCTAATCACTAGTGGAAACATTAATAAATTATAGTGGATATATATAAAAATCAATGTTAAATAAACATGTAAATTGGACTTCAAACAACTATATTTATTGTTTCCAAAAGTGTATAAGCCTTCAGGGTTATCAATAAGTCAAGCTCTATAAACTAATAAATACTAAGAAAATATTCTTATACACAATGATCAATGAGAACGGCTAAGGGAAAAAAATATACTACTAATAGTTAGTGTCATCTTTTCTACAATAGTGATTGAAACAATTATAGAAGGTTGTGTAAATGTCTCTAATCATCAGTGGAAACATTTTATAAATTATCGTGGAACCTTAAAAATTAGTCGAGTTAGTGTCAACATTATAAAGTATAGAATGAGAAAAAAAGATTACTCTCTAAACCACACACCCTAGCACTATTAAAAAATATAAAATAAAATATAATTATACATTATAGAATAGTCAAAAGCTAATTTTAATTATCACTTCAATTTACTTTTCCAGCACTATTAGAATCATTGAGCAGCGTGGGATATATAAGTCATTAATCATCAATCTAAATAAGCATTGAGTCGTACAAATAATTCAGTAAATGCTATTCATGTTTTCATTCAAAAAATTCCAAGAGATTCCTAACATTCACACACATATATATATATATATATATCTTCTGCCAGTTGGTGTTGTATACCACAAATAAAATATAATCCCACAATTTTCCTCAAACATGCACAATCAGCTGTAGTTTAAATAATTATAAAATCATTTCTTTAACCACTAAAAAGAACTCATCCATAATCACGACATCACAATTTCTTTCTTCCATGTGCCATGTAGTACTGAATGGTTGAGATTACAATCTGACTAACGGTAGGAATTGATTCCGTCAGGGACGGATATTCCCCCTCCGTCACCAAATCTTCGCCGCTATCAAAACCGTACCATCCTCTAAAATCTTTGACTTACTCTTTATCTTGGCAAATGATTTCCTCAACTATAGGTTCACCCCTTGCTTCCTCCCTTGACACCACTAGTTCCCGAATACTAACCCGCCTTTGATCTAATGCCGTGCGACCCGAACTCTTTGACGTGTTGATCCTAAAATCAGATCGGGATTCCAAATTAAGGCTCTTGGTGCATACCCCAACTTTGTTACACCAGATCTGCCCTTGGATCGGTCCCCATACAACATTCCCAACTATTCCGCTTCCATACGCTAAGCCCCGATCGGGTTAAAAAGTCCAACCAAATGGACTAGAATGTTGCCAGCAAGCACCCAGGGAAATGGACTCTTGCAACATTGACTGACTCTTTCTATCCCTGGTAGATTGCTCGACCGCCTGACAAATCTCCCCACAATTAATTCCCTTTGGTCAACCGCCTATCTCCTCGAAATTCCTAAACGACACTGAACTAGGCAACTTCTGAGCTCCATTGTGGCCACAACTTTGACCATCAGGTCCATCACCTCTTACCGAAGTTGGGCGCTTTAAGGTGATGCAAATAACCGGACAACTGCTCTCTTCTCCACACCTTCTGGTGAAATCGGGGCCTTCATTTCCACTGAGATCTCAACATTTTCAAACTTGAACGACGTCAACTTTTCCTTACCGATCCAACCTTCTTCTTTGTTGACTTTGACTTGAATGATAAACCTCTCAGAACCAACCTTTGCCCCATTAAGGGAAAGTTCATCTTGCGGAAGATCTCCCTTCCAAGATCCTGGCTTGGCATCATAATTGATTCTACTTTCTCCTTGGACCAGATTCTACCCTACATGCTTCATCTTTGGAAAGTATTTTGCACACCTAGCATAAATCTTACGACCCATGAATCTGCATCCATGGATGGCCCTGACGGCTGATGGGACTTCACCGCGAATTTAGGGATGTCTTTCTTGTCGATGTTGGCGGATCTTCCTGTCTATTTCTTCACCGCGAATTTAGGGTTTCCGGTAGACGCGTTTCCCCTTTGTTTTCTTGAATTGAAACTTCGATCAAATCCCTTCGAAATCAGGGCTACGGAGTGCTCAGTTTCCTTTGGGTCGTGGCTTGTGCGCTGCTCTTCTTCTTGAATCAACAGAGAGTATGCCTCTTCCAAGCTTGGTATTTCCTTCATGGCGAGAATCTGGCCCCGAAGGTGAACATATTCCTTATTCAGCCCTATGAGGAAATGTACCAGCTGTTCTTCTTCTAGGCGCTTGATCAGGTTTTCTTTCGATTTGCAACCGGAGCAACAGCTACACCCTTCCTGAGGCAAGGCAGATTCATATCCGCCCATATTTCTCAGAGTCTCATAAAATAATCCGTAATCGAATCCTCGCCTTGTCTCAGACTAGAAATCTGACCCTTTATGCTATGCAAATTCACCAGGTTCTTTTTCTCGAAACGCCTACAGAGCCATTCCCAGATTTCCTTCAGATCTTCAGAATGCATCATGGGTTGACCTATGTTTGGCGCGACTGAAGAAATTATCCAAGAACTCACAAGAGAGTTTGCTTGCTCCCATGCTGAATATCGAAGGGATTCTTGGACATTAGGGCGAGTTAACGGTTTCCTCTACGACCCTAACTTATTCTTCGCTCTAAGGGCTCTGCGCATTCCCGATTTCCAGGCCAGGAAACCTTCTCCGGTAAATTTGGTCGTGAGCGGTTGACCAGGCTGCTCCGTGGCATGCACATATAGTGGGTCGTTGACATCGATCGGTGTCGGAGAATTTCCCACCGCCTTCTTTCCGTGTGCGCCATCACCAGTGTCCTTATTGTCACTTGCTCATCTTGATTAACAGGAAAACAGTCTGCGCTCTGATACCATGTCAAAACACCAAGAAGAAGAGATAGATACGCTTTGTATTGAATCTGTGGAGAAACGAAAGTTACAGATGTTGTTGTTCTTTATCTCGCAGAGTGCGAGTCAATAGACTGAGAAGAGGAGATAAGAAGAGGGGTCAAGAGTATCAGGGACCGGTTTTTACAAGAATGAAAATAAACCGGTTTACATTAGCTTGGACCTAGGTACATACTAGAGCAAAGGAAATTACAGAGTAACCCTTATTCCTTGAATTACAATCTAGTATAATAAGATCTGGATCTCCCTTCCGAGATCCTGGTTTGGCATCGCATTCGGTTATAATTTCTCCTTGGACCAGATTTACTCTCCATGCTTCATCTTTGGATAGTATTTTGCAACGCCTAGCATAAATCTTTACGACCCATGAATCTGCATCCATGGATGGCCCTGACTGCCGATTAGACTTGAGCTGCACTATCAAGCCAGACTAGCGCAATACGAGACATTGTTCCCCACACCTTCCTCGAAATACTGATCTCTAGGATCTCCCTTGTCCAATTTACCAATTTCGAATGTCTTGAGTGTGTCAACCTCCAAGCCAAGGTGACTATAAAAATGATGTTTTCCTCTCCTATAGTTCTTCTTCCCGAAGTCTTGAGATTCCACTGGTGGGGATCCCCTACGGGCTCTCCTAGAAAAATTGGAGCTATGTCATTCCTCATCGTGCTTCTCATCAGTGGAATTTGATCCACTCCTCGGGGGACTCCTTGCTTTGCCTTCACACCAGTTGCAACCCCGATTCAACCTACTTTCAGCCCATTTATTCCATCTCAATGGCCTGCTCCGGCTTCGCCTTCCTTGACACTCTCTTCGCCTCGACCTTAAAGGCCCAGCATATATCTTAGGCCCAATTCACTATCTGTTGTTATTACAGCCCATTTAGTTTACAGTCCAGTATGGTTACATGTATATATATATACACTCTTGTAACCCTGAATCAATACAACAATACGAAATACATCGATTACACATATCTCTATTTCTATTATGGTATCAGAAGTCTCTTGATCTCAAGATCATCGTTCCTGGGGCGCCTCCATGGCCGAGATAATACTAGAGAATGACTCCATCATCGGCGAGCACACACACCAAAGAGTAGCACATTTTCATCTGGAGCTATCAATGGTGGCAACAATCAACCTGTAACAATACACACACCGATTCAGTCCAGTGGATCTCAGTCCATTGTAGCAGCTGCGACAAACTTTGTAAAATTAACACAAGAATTTCAGATTATGGAAAGGTATGATCCTACCATTTCTAAGGGGAAATGATCTCTACAAGTATCTTGATAGATCCCACCCTTGTCCCCCCCTAGTGTGGATAATAAACCAAATCCGGATCACGCAAAGTGGATCCAACAGGATCAGTTAATCCTAAGTGTTCTTCTAGTATCTCTATCACCTCCGATTGCTAGTCAAGTGCTAGATCTGCCTGATTCTGCTTCGGTTTGGGAAGAATTACACAACACATTTGCTGCTCAAACTGCTGCTTGTATTGGTCAGTTACATTTGAAACTGGCTAATCTAAGTAAGAAGGGTGATGAGGATATTACTAGCTATTTTAATCGGGCTAGATCTCTCTGCTCATCCCTGGAAGTTACAGGACATGTGGTGTCCAACATGGAGTTTTAGAGTTTTATTCTTAGAGGGCTGCCGGATGATTATGATTCTATTGTTAGTAACTTGATCACCCGCCGATCAGCTTCTACACCACAAGAGATCTATCAGAGTCTACTCACCTATGAAGACACTCTTAAACAGAAACACAAAGGTGTCACAGCAAGTGTTTGCTTAAATGCCACAGAAGCAACAACACATCTGGTTCTTCTAAGAACAAGTCATATGGAAAAGGAAGAGGAAATAATTCAAAAGGCTATTACTCTCAGTCCTCTCAGCAACCTTCTTACAATTCAGGAGGAAGGGGACGAGGAAATCAGCACCAATATCACAGTGGACAGAACCATAACTCTGGGAAAGGTTCTACCCTCTTTAATGGCCAGCCTGATACCAGGCCTTCTTGCCAGATATGCCAGAAGAAAGGCCATGTGGCAGCTGTCTGTTACTACTGATACAACCAGTCTCATCAACCACCACCACCCTCATCTTTCACAGCAAATGCCACCACCAACTATACTCCCTCAGAATGGTTACCTGACACTGGGGCCTCACATCACTTCACAGGAGATTTCTCTCGCATGAATCTCACTGCCATAGATTACACAGGTCCTGATAATGTTGCTCTAGGGGATGGATCTGCCCTACCTATCACCAGCTATGGCTCAGGTTTAATTTCCCATCCCAACCGTGACTTAATGAAAAGCATATTTTTTATAGCCCCTCCCTTCATAAGAATCTCATTTCAGTTCAGAAACTTTACAAAGACAAGCGTTTACTTTCAATTTTATTCTACTCATTTTGTCTTGAAGGATTTGGCCACACACAAAACCATTCTTGACGGACCAGTTAGAGAGGGTGTCTATATTCTTCCATATACCACTTGCTCTCTCAATCACACAACATACTTGCTAGGAGCTAGAACAACTGTCCATATCTGGCATCAGAGATTGGGCCATCCCTCTAATGTCATTACACAAAAACTTATTTCAGATCATAGATTACCTAGTCAAGGCAGAAACAGTCATGTATTTTGTTCTGCTTGTTGTCAAGGCAAACTACATGCTTTTCCTCACTACTCTAGCTCGTCTGTTTCTACCAGACCTTTTGCACTTATCTATATGGATGTTTGGGGCCCGGCCTATGTTTCATCTGTTGATAATATGAGATATTTTCTGCTCATTGTTGATGACTATTCAAAATTTATGTGGCTATTTCCTATGGCTAAAAAGTCTGATGTCTATCAGCTTTTTAATGTGTTTGTTCGACTTGTGAGGAATTTCTTTGGGTCCTCTATTCTGTCCATTCAGACAGATAATGGTGGTGAGTTTAAGGCACTAAAATCTATCACTGATGAGTTTGGCATTTTACATCGGTTTATCTGCCCCTACTCCCACAACAGAATGGGGCAGTAGAAGTACGAAACAGAATTGTCCAAGACAAGGGATTAGCTCTCCTTGCTCACTCTGGTCTTCCCTTTAAATACTGGACATTTGCCTTCAAGACTGCTGTCTTTCTCTCAAACAGAACACCCACAAAGTTCTCATTATCCTCACCTTATGAAATTCTTTTCAAATCTAAACCTGACTACACATCTCTGAGGGTTTTTGGTTGCTCATGCTGGCCGAATCTCAGGCCCCACAACACTCACAAACTTGCTTTCAGATCCTCTCCTTGCATCTTTCTAGGTTACTCCCCTAATCAGACAGGTTATATTTGTCTCTTTTTGCTCAGTGGGAAATACTATGTCAGTAGGGATGTGACTTTTGATGAGCACTCCTTTCCTATGAAACATACTCCTGTCACTACTAAACCTATCTTACCCCCACCCACCACTACAGCTATCCCAGTCCTCATACCCACACACACTCCCCAGCTACATCTGTTCTGTCCATTACTCCTACATTAAGCATCTCCTCACCCACAGTTCCTCCTACAGAATCCACACAACCCAATGCTACACAATCAGAATCCCCTTCTGTTTCTACCTCTACATCCACACCACCTAATCAGTCACACCCTTCCTCTCCACATACTATGCCACTTACACAGCCTCACCCCTCACCACCCCATGGTGACTAGGGCAAAGGACAACATTTATAAACCTTTACTGAGAACGGATGGAACTATCCCATGGGCAAATGTCACTACCATCTCTACTGACCCAATCCAGAAGACCTACTTTCACTCAAGCACAGAAATATCCAGAGTGGTGTGATGCAATGTACACCCCTAATACGCACATGATACTAAATGAAGTCGCAGCGGAAAAACAACTAAACAGTAACTACGCTTCGGTGCTACAACGCCGCCAACCACCCACGTGGTTGACAAGGCAGAACAATACACTTGTACCGGTCTGATGATCAGACTCCCGAGCAAATAAACTAAACCATAATTACATCATATACAATACCGAGTGTTTACATATACAACCATCACTGTTAAACATCACTGTAAACTGTCACAACCAAATCCAACAACGCCACGGGAGCACAGGCGCATCCCGGGCCAACATCCCAAAAGTATACAAAAATAAACCTGCACCCTAGGATCTAGAGCCACTCCGCTTCTTCGATCCTCATCCTGCAGTATAAGAATATGGATCCCCCGAGGGGGTCAGCAACCCTTGGCTGGTATGGCTAACGCGCAGCCCATCGGCTACCGGGATACGCGCAGCTACTTGTCATTATAACATGGCATTCAATTATATACATAGCATAACATAACATGGAGCATGGCATCAATGTGCATAGCTCAACAACACATACACAGTGGATTTTCACTCCACGATAACAAACCACAAGGGTCAAATAACATAAGAGCCTAGAGAGTGATTCACTCTCATGTCAAGCTCGTTAAACACACTCATTACCGTTCTGTTAGACGAACGAGTAACTTAAGTCAGATGGTTCGGATTTAGTGACCCGAACACACCACACAAACACAGGTTCCCACTAAACCGATCATAAGTCAGAATAGGTAAGCTTTGGAAGAAGCTAGCGGGAGATCGAACGCCAAATTAAGGTGAACAATCTTAACAACATAAGAGTCGAATCTGATTCAGATATCTACTCTTAACTTACATGCATGACCGGACAACCGGATTCCTCACTTCCCAGTTAACACTTGTTAGAAGTTCATAGTGGAACTTACGACCAACACATAATAGTTGGTAAGACTTGTTAGACACACACACAAGGGAAAGTGAGTCACAACAACACATAACAATAGTATAAACAACTGTAAACTCATTACATGTTTAAATCTTATAACGTTGTAAACACACAGAAAAACATACAACACACAAACCGGTGTAAACCGCTAGACAACAGACTGCAAGAAAACCATACCTTGGTCCTTGCCTCGACTGATTTCCACCTTGCGAGAATCCTAAACACATTAGTAATGTCGGTTAATTATTTATTTAACTCAAAGCTTACTAAGTATTTAACATGATTGTATGACATGTTTTATTGCCTATCTTACCCTAGGTTACCTTCATTATACACCCTAGGGTTAACTACATAAGTCACATTCTTTTCTGTTTTTTTTTTTTACAAGTTTTGGTCCGACCGACCCACCGTCCGACCCACAACTGGGTCGGACCCTCCCAGTGGTCTTCGGGTCTGAAAAACTTTACCTTGACCGACCCATGTCCGACCCAACCTTCTGGGTCGGTCCATTACAGAACCCTTTTACTTCCTCAAATCATGCCGTCCGACCCACGTCCGACCCACCATTCTGGGTCGGTCCATGTGCGAACATTTTCCCTCCTTTGAAACTTGACCGACCGACCCATGTCCGACCCACCCTTTGGGTCGGACCATCACCGAACATTTTCCCAACATTTTACAGAGGCTCGACCGACCCAAAAACTGGGTCGGCCCCTGGGTCGGTCGCCTCCTAACTTACCCAAACTTTGCCAATTTTTACCAAACTTCTCCTAAGGCCTCTTAATGCTTCCTAGCAACATTTGGTAACTTTATATCCACATACAACATCCATGAAACTCATTTTCTAACTCCTTAAGCCTTTACTTATTTCCTTGTAAAAATTCCTTAACACTTATGTTATTTCATACTAGGTTTCCTAGATGGTGTTTCTCACCTATGGTAACTACTATCCCAAAATGCTTTCTCCTTGTTTTAACATCATCTCCCAAGCATCATCTCTCACACTAACTCCTTATATCATTACTTCAAATCCCTTTCTCAAGTTCATACATTCTCCTTAGTTTACCAAAGTTTGCCTAAGTCTTTACTAAGTCCCAAAATGACTTTGGTACATACTAAAATCTCAAGCTCATGCCTAAGCCCTTATTACATCCTAAATCACCTTAATGCATGTCTCTTACACAAGAACAACACTTAACCATTTTAAATACTCCTTAACTTATCTAACTCATTTTAACACTTAGAACTTCACATTTGTTACCCAAATTTTGACATAGGTTCTCCTAGAACATTACTAACCCAAAACACATTGTTTTTACCAACAAACAACCAAGAACACTAAAAATCCATCAAGCTTATTATACACAAACTTCACTCACAAGCACTACATCACAATATAGTGCACAATTTAAATTGCATGGCACTTAGGCCCTTAAATGACATGGCTCTTAGGCCCTTAAAATGCACAAATCATAAACACTGAATTTCCACAATATATTTGCCTTTAACCTGCAAATACACTCAACAACACATATGCCTTTTACTAAGCTCTTGGAATACTTTACTAAGTCATTCCCATTGGCTCTTTAGGTAGTTTAATAAGCATTTATAGCTCATTTCTCCTAAGGCATTAAAATAACATTAGTTAGTAGATTTACCTCTTTTGCAAAATAACTTCTTTCTTGTTTCCTTTAGAAAACCAATAGAGTACTTGATTCTTTGACAAGCTCTAAACAATATACAAACATTGAAATGAGTATTCAAGCTATAAGCTCCATCTCATTGTAAACCCTAGTTTTACATTGTTTCAAAAATTAATGTAGTTGTTTTACCTTGCTCTTTGAAGAGAGTTTGAATATCTAGCAAGAGAGGACTCCACCTAGTCCATGAAGAGTTGGAATGAAGCTAGAACAAAGTCACATAAAAGGCTCCTTCAATACATATTTTCGGACATGACAAAAACAAGGAGGAAAGGAAGTTTTTATTTGAGATTCCTTACCTAGAATCCAAGGAGAGTAATAATATGTAGTCAAACAAGCTCAAGCTCCTTCAATGGAGAAACTCCATGGCACCGAAATGGTTGTCTTGAAGTTTGGAGAAGATAGAAATGAAGAGCTTGAGGAGAGGAAGAGATTGGTGGTGTTTGTTTTTGATTTGGACAAGTGAGCAAGGTTTTACAAGAGATCAAAGCTTGTGTTTTAATGGTGGTGGTGGTTCTATCGTGAGAGAACAAAGAAGAAAGGAAGAAGAGAGGTGGGAAACCGTGTGAGCAAGGAAAGAAATGAGAGAATGGGATAGAATTTGCTTTATGAAGATATTTATACTTATAAAGTAAAAAGGGTACTTAAGTAGTTTACTTATTTTGTTAATAAGCTAACAAAGGTGGTGTGTCACCAACCTTAAAAACCGGCCCCAAATAGTAGTAGGAGGGTAATATAGTCTTTGTTTGTCAATTTAAATACTTATACAAACATATGTTACAAAATAGCTTATAAAAGTTACTATTCATAAAACAAGGCACATAGAAGTGAAATTTTTGATTTCCCACTAATATAGACACCCAAATGTGATATTATATAGTACACATATATATTTAAGAGTAATGATGGACATCTAGCCATTCAAAACTCATTTACAAGACAATTTTTCAAAAATGTGCTTTAAGACTCCTTAAAGCACATTTTGTGTTTAAACTTGTTTTCAAGCTTGGTTTTCTTTGGTAATTGATTTAATATGTTCATTAGTGTATAAATGAGGTCTTGGTAAGTTCATTAGGTCTTAACCAAGTTTATCCCAAGCTTAGAGCACATTTTGGCTCTTATTGACTTTAAAGCACATTTTGTGTTTCCTTTTGTTTAAATTTGTTACTAATGTTTCTAAGACTCTTTTTAGTCTTAATACACCATATTTAAGTGTTTAAACAATATATTAAGGTTTGGGGTATTTCAATCTACCCCCCTTAAAAGAACTTTGTCCTCAAAGTTCATACTTCCACATATCCTAAATATTAGAACACGGGAACACTTATAAACAATACTTCCATATATTACTAACAACACACTTACATAACATTGGACTCCAGGTCCATACAACATAACATAACATTGGACACAAGGTCCATACAACATTATCCACATCATTCAGACACAACGGTCTGTAACATAACAACATAACATAGACGATGTATTCAAATACACGTACACACATAACCGAAACGGCTCTACCCCCCTTAAAAGGGGTACGCCCCGTACCCTATACACATAAGAACTAAGAAGTAAACAATGACGGGTACTTCGCCTTCATCTTATCTTCCAGCTCCCAAGTGGCCTCCTCAACGTCCTGGTTAGACCAGAGAACCTTCACCAGTCTCACAGACTTATGGCGAGTGTCTCGAGTCTTAGCATCCAGAATCCGTACCGGAGTCTCCACTGATCGCATGGTCGGCTCTAAGGTTAGCCTTTCAGGCTGAAGCACATGAGACGGATGAGACATATACTTCTTCAACTGGGACACATGAAATACATCATGTACCTTGCCCAGCTCGGCGGGTAGGTCTAGTCTATAGGCTACCGGGCCGATCCGCTCCGTCACAACGTAAGGCCCCACATACTTTGGGCTCAACTTGCCTTTCTGGCCAAAACGAAACACTCCCTTCATGGGGGACACTCTCAGAAATACCTGATCGCCCACGGCGAACTCCAGGTCACGTCGGCGCACATCTGCGTACGACTTCTGCCTATCTGAGCTGCTTTCATATTAGCCCTGATCTGGCGAACTTCTGCCTGAACTTGCTCAAGATACTCTGGTCCTATAATGACCGTCTCACTCGACTCATCCCAGCATAATGGCGTGCGGCATGGTCTACCGTACAAGGCCTGGAAGGGAGACATCTTGATCGAAGCATGATAACTGTTGTTGTAACTAAACTCGATCAGATGTAACTTATCAATCCAGCTGGTCTGAAAGTCAAGTGCACAAGCACGTAGCATATCCTCAAGTGTCTGAATAGTGCGCTCACTCTGACCATCGGTCTGTGGGTGAAACGCTGTACTCAATTTCAATTCAGTACCCAATGCCTCTCGTGTGGACTTCCAATATCTGGATAAGAATCTGGTGTCTCTGTCAGATACAATCGTTTTCGGTACACCATGATGTCTTACAATCTCCTTATCAAACAACTCTGCCAATCTTGCCACTTTCCAAGTGTCCTTCATCGGAATGAATCGGGCCACCTTGGTCAGTCGGTCAACTATCACCCATATCATATTCAGACCTCCCCTTGTAGGCGGAAGCCCTACTACAAAGTCCATGGAGATATCATGGAACTTCCACTCAGGCACTGGCATTGGCTGTACCATACCACCAGGCCGTCGGTGCTCAAACTTAACCTTCTGGCAAGTGAGACACCTCAATACATAATCACTAACATCTTTCTTCATTCCAGTCCACCAAAAATACCTTTTCATACCTTTATACATCTTTGAAGCTCCGGGGTGAATCGAAGTAGTAGAACAATGGGATTCACTCAATATGCGCTCTTTCAACTCAGCGCTACCCCTAGGTATACACAAGCGGCCATTCAGCCTAATCAGGTCATCATCATGGAGTCTGAAGTCGTACTTCTGACCCTCGAATGTGCCATCAATAAGCTTCTGCCGGATCTCCAGCATGTACTGATCCGTCATCTGAGCACTCCGCACCTCTTCAACCAAGCCAGTATAAGAGACTAGCGAATGGAGAGAGTGTGCTCGGCGACTCAGCGCGTCAGCTACCACATTTGCCTTACCCTCTTTGTATTGCAGATTAATATCATAGTCATTCAGAAACTCAACCCACCTTCTTTGCCTCATGTTCAACTCTTTCTGAGTGAACAAACTTTAAGCTTTTATGATCAGAATAGATTGTCACACTCACCCCATACAAATAATGTCGCCATATCTTCAATGCGAAGACAATGGCACCCAGTTCCAAGTCGTGGGTAGGGTAGTTCTCCTCATGCTTTTCAGCTGACGGGAGGCGTATGCTACGACCTTCCCGTGTTGCATCAATACACAACCCATACCTCTGCCTGATGCGTCGCAGTAGACCTCAAAACCATCTGGACCGTCTGGTATAGTCAGGACTGGTGCAGATGTCAGAGCATCCTTGAGACTCGCGAAAGAACTCTCACAGTCAACTGTCCACTCGAATGGTGCATCCTTCTTCATTAAGGAAGTCATCGGCTTCGAGATACTGGAGAAGTCCTTCACAAACCTCCTATAATATCCTGCCAGACCGAGGAAGCTCCTGATATCAGTGACTGTCTTCGGCCTAGGCCAGGTGCGCACTGCATCTATCTTTGCCGGATCAACAGCGATCCCGGCATCAGAAATCACATGCCAAGGAAGATACTTGGTTCAACCAAAATTCACATTTCGAAAATTTTGCATACAACTGGTTTCTCCTCAGAGTTTGTAACACATCTCTCAGGTGGCTTTCGTGCTCACCTCTAGATTTAGAATACACAAGAATGTCATCGATGAAGACTACCACTGACTTGTCCAACTGATCTTGGAACAAGCGGTTCATTAAGTCCATGAACTTGGCTGGTGCATTCGATAAGCCAAATGGCATAACTGTGAACTCATAATGCCCATACCTCTCGTTCTGAAAGCTGTCTTCTCGATATCACTGTCACGGATGGCAATCTGATGGTATCCGGAACGTAAGTCTATCTTGGAGAATACTGATGCTCCCCTAAGCTGATCAAATAGATCGTCGATGCGTGGTAAGGGGTAACGGTTTTTCACCGTAACAGCATTCAGCTCCCGATAATCAATACAGGCGGAGGCTACCGTCCTTCTTCTTCACGAAGAGGACTGGCGCTCCCCATGGTGACACACTAGGGCGGATGAAGCCCTTGTCGAGTAGGTCTCTCAGCTGCTCCTTGAGCTCTGTCATCTCTGCTGGAGCCATACGATAAGGTGCTTTCGCAATGGGTCCAGTGCCCGGTACTAAGTCGATCTCAAACTCAACCTCTCGTGCTGGCGGCATGCCCGGCAGTTCCTTAGGAAATACATCAGGAAACTCCGACACTACCGGCACATCTGGGCTAAACTCAGGGTCTCTCTCTATGTCCTGGACATAGCAGAGGTACACATCACTCCCTCGTCGTAACTCACGATACATGGCCATGGCGGTGATGATCTGAGTCGAAGGCTCCCTGGGCCTCTGGCGGTAAGATATGGTAACCCCAGATGGACTCCGAAGAAGCAGTCGATGCTCGGCACACAGGATTCTGCCCTTGTACCGCTCCAACCAGTTCATCCCGACAATCACATCAAATCCAAGTCCGTCGAACTCTATCAGGTCGATCGGGAACTCTTCACCTCTGATTCGTACAATGACATCTCGGTGGTAGCGGGTACACCTGATCCGCTCTTTCGATGGGAGAGTGACCAAGAAGTCTGGCATCTCTCTCCATCTAACCCCAGCCTCTTCGCAAAAGATAGCGAAACAAATGTGTGTGAGGCTCCAGAGTCGAACAGATCGATGCATCCACGCCATTCACTGGAAAGGTACCGGTGAGGATTGTGCCGCTCTTGCCGGCTTCTGCCTCATTGCAGACACTCAATGTACCTCCCGTTCCGAGTGCACAGCCTAATTCATTGGCAAACTAATAAGTACTGGGTAACAACACGGTTGATATACTTCAATAACTCCACTTTATTCATTAACACCCCTTTTTACAACATCGTTGGTTTACATGATTGATATAACTTAACACATACATAACTCCCTTAACATATACTGGCTTAACACATTACAAGTATACAAGGTTTAGAATGTCTGAAGGTCAAATTCAAACGTCCGGGTTTCATGTGTGTGGCATTGATCACTGCCGACGGTGCGGTATTCAGTTTGATCTTCCTGATGCCATGATATAGCATCCTTGACTGCCCACCCATGATTAATCTCCTGACTTCAACATTAACTTCCTTGCGAGATCAGCTCGCTTCTGCTCGCCATATACAAATACTGCGGTATCACCAATGGACCAAGACACCACGGGTACTCCCTTACTTAGAGACTCGGGTGACTCGTCCTTATCTTGGTGTAATCCTAACCGTCCACCTTTCTGGTAGAAGTTCACAATACATAAATCTGCTTCCACACTTGGAATTGATTCCGTTTCAACTTGTTGAGCAATTCCCACGGCGTGATTAACGACCGCACGGAACTCCTCAGGTATACTTGGTACCGTTGCTCCATCTTCGGCTCGCACTTCTTGATATGACTTGGTGTAAGGGTTCCAGTCCTTACCCATGCACATCATCTTCAATTGCATTCTTGATCCGTTCGGATATTCAGGTGTGTAGAAACCTCCAGGTTTAGCTCCAAGTTCGTCGCATCGTCTGATGATATGGACTTGTGCTTCCGGTGTCAGGTATCCACTTAAGAGTATCATACCTGGCTGGATAACCTGACATTGCTCCATTGGAAAGTCGGTGATGCTGATGGTGGTCTCTTCAGGGTTTGGTGTGGGTGGGATTGGATAACATATATTGAAGGTTCCTTTCAGTTTAGAATTATCTAATTAGGTGTTTTCCACACTATACTTTAACTCCTTACTCACATGATAATGCACTTGAACTCACTACACATAAGCATGAAATGCGGTATGCAATCACTTATTACATTCAACAGTTTAGGCGGTACCTGGTCTAGAAGAGGGCCCTGGCGCCTCAGACCGGTCCACCACATTCAGGGTGGCCTTGCTAGGTCCCGACCCTTTCCCCTTCTGGGAATCAGTATGCCTCTGATCGGTGGGTGGCTGGTTAGCCGTCTTCGGGCCATCAATAGCTGCTGTGGCCTTACCCTTCCACTGCCCCTTGGGCTTGTTGACTCTGCTGTTGGGGTTCCGGTAACACTCGTGGTCACGGTGACCCCACTTCTCGCAGTATCGACACTGCACCTCATTTCCCTTGCAGTCCTTGCCGGGGTGGTCTCCATTGCACCACTTACAGTAATAGTGGCGCTCCGGTCCAGAGCCCGTGCTAGCCTTTGGTGGGTAAGAGCGTAGGGGCTTTCGCCGCATAAGCATATGTGAGCTTCAGTGGCTCCTCAGCGTGGTGGTTTGGGCTTGGCCCTTGTCACCCTGGTGCTGACTCTTCTGGGGCTGGGGATAGGATTTCTTCTTCTTCTTTCCTCCCCCGTACCCCTGCGAACTCTGGCCCTCGCTCGTGGCCTTGCGCTTGTGCGCATTCTCCTCGTCCCTCAGACGGACGGTGATCTCCACCTTAGCAGCGGCATGATAGCACTCCTGATTTAGGATAGTCAGTCATGCCCCGCAATACATACTCACAAACTCACATTAACTCACTTGTAGACTACACATATTCACATCACTCTTTACTTAAATTACCTGCAAGGTAGAATCTCAGCTGGCCCCATCCCATAGCGAAGGCGGTGGCTGAGACCGTTGTAGAAACGGTTTACCAGCACCCGGTTCGAGTAACCCAGGTCCGGTAACAGGTGGACAAGGCCGGTGAAGGCGTGTTACTCATCAACCGACCCTTGTCCCCCTGCCTCAGACTATCCAGCTCGAGGCGCTTGGCCTCCTGCACATGCACCGGGTAATACTTGGCTCGCAGCAGAGCCGTGTACTCCCTCCATCCAAACTCAGGATCAGTCATCCTGTCCTCCCTCACCAGTTTCCACCAACTCTGTGCCGACCCCTTCAAGTAGTAGGCGGCAAGTCGGACCTTAGCCTCAGCAGGTACGGCCAAAGTCTCGTAGGCGGTCTCCAACTCGGAGATGTACGCCTCTAGCTTACGGGGATCGGTCTCCCTGAAATGATGGCGGTCTCAGATCAGCCAGCGCCTTGACCCAATTGGTCTCCCGTGGCGGTGGTGGCGGTGGCTGAACTCCGGGCATCTGCCCCTGCTGGATCGCAGCTACAAGCTGGGGTACCATCTGGGCCACAGCGGCTGCTACAGCCTCAGCCATAACCTGAGCCGTAGTGTTCTCGCCCTGGTCACCCCCAGTACCAGTACCACTCCCGCGGCCTCTACCGCGTGGTCTACCTGACATCTGTATTCACATGAGTATTCATTAGCAACATGCTTACACACTTATCGGTCCAACGATCATAACGCTTCCCGACAATAAGGTATTTCCACACTTAGTTAGTGGTTAACCTTCCATAACTGATCACTTAGGTAACTGTAGTTAGGTTTCCTAACTCGGTATGTTCCTAAGCTCGGTATTCTAGTCATCAGAGCGATACTTCGCTCTGATACCACTTTTTGTAACACCCCTAATACGCACATGATACTAAATGAAGTCGCAGCGGAGTAAAACAACTAAACAGTAACTAACGCTTCGGTGCTACAACGCCGCCAACCACCCACGTGGTTGACAAGGCAAACAATACACTTGTACCGGTCTGATGATCAGACTCCCGAGCAAATAAACTAAACCTAATTACATCATATACTACCGAGTGTTTACATATACAACCATCACTGTTAAACATCACTGTAAACTGTCACAACCAATCCAACAACGCCACGGGAGCACAGGCGCATCCCGGGCCAACATCCCAAAAGTATACAAAAGTAAACCTGCACCCTAGGATCTAGAGCCACTCCGCTTCTTCGATCCTCATCCTGCAGTATAAAAAATATGGAGCCCCCGAGGGGGTCAGCAACCCTTGGCTGGTATGGCTAACGCGCAGCCCATCGGCTACCGGGATACGCGCAGCTACTTGTCATTATAACATGGCATTCAATTATATACATAGCATAACATAACATGGAGCATGGCATCAATGGTGCATAGCTCAACAACACATACACAGTGGATTTTCACTCCACGATAACAAACCACAAGGGTCAAACATAAGAGCCTAGAGAGTGATTCACTCTCATGTCAAGCTCGTTACACACTCATTACCGTTCTGTTAGACGAACGAGTAACTTAAGTCACAGATGGTTCGGATTTAGTGACCCGAACACACCACACAAACACAGGTTCCCACTAAACCGATCATAAGTCAGAATAGGTAAGCTTTGGAAGAAGCTAGCGGGAGATCGAACGCCAAATTAAGGTGAACAATCTTAACAACATAAGAGTCGAATCTGATTCAGATATCTACTCTTAACTTACATGCATGACCGGACAACCGGATTCCTCACTTCCCAGTTAACACTTGTTAGAAGTTCATAGTGGAACTTACGACCAACACACAATAGTTGGTAAGACTTGTTAGACACACACAAGGGAAAGTGAGTCACAACAACACATAACAATAGTAAAACAACTGTAAACTCATTACATGTTTAAATCTTATAACGTTGTAAACACACAGAAAAACATACAACACACAAACCGGTGTAAACCGCTAGACAACAGACTGCAAGAAAACCATACCTTGGTCCTTGCCTCGACTGATTTCCACCTTGCGAGAATCCTAAACACATTAGTAATGTCGGTTAATTATTTATTTAACTCAAAGCTTACTAAGTATTTAACATGATTGTATGACATGTTTTAATGCCTATCTTACCCTAGGTTACCTTCATTATCACCCTAGGGTTAACTACATAAGTCACATTCTTTTCTGTTTTTTTTTTTTACAAGTTTTGGTCCGACCGACCCACCGTCCGACCCACAACTGGGTCGGACCCTCCCAGTGGTCTTCGGGTCTGAAAAACTTTACCTTGACCGACCCATGTCCGACCCAACCTTCTGGGTCGGTCCATTACAGAACCCTTTTACTTCCTCAAAATCATGTCCGTCCGACCCACGTCCGACCCACCATTCTGGGTCGGTCCATGTGCGAACATTTTCCCTCCTTTGAAACTTGACCGACCGACCCATGTCCGACCCACCATTTGGGTCGGACCATTACCGAACACTTTCCCAACATTTTACAGAGGCTCGACCGACCCAAAAACTGGGTCGGCCCCTGGGTCGGTCGCCTTCTAACTTACCCAAACTTTGCCAATTTTCACCAAACTTCTCCTAAGGCCTCTTAATGCTTCCTAGCACATTTGGTAACTTTATACCCATACAACATCCATGAAACCATTTTCTAACTCCTTAAGCCTTTACTTTTTCCTTGTAAAAATTCCTTAACACTTATGTTATTTCATACTAGGTTTCCTAGATGGTGTTTCTCACCTATGGTAACTACTATCCCAAATGCTTTCTCCTTGTTTTAACATCATCTCCCAAGCATCATCTCTCACTACTACTCCTTATATCATTACTTCAAATCCCTTTCTCAGTTCATACATTCTCCTTAGTTTACCAAAGTTTGCCTAAGTCTTTACTAAGTCCCAAAATGACTTTGGTACATACTAAAATCTCAAGCTCATGCCTAAGCCCTTATTACATCCTAAATCACCTTAATGCATCTCTTACACAAGAACAACACTTAACCATTTTAAATACTCCTTAACTTATCTAACTCATTTTAACACTTAGAACTTCACATTTGTTACCCAAATTTTGACATAGGTTCTCCTAGAACATTACTAACCCAAAACACATTGTTTTTACCACAAACAACCAAGAACACTAAAAATCCATCAAGCACTTATTATCACAAACTTCACTCACAAGCACTACATCATAATATGTGCACAATTTAAATTGCATGGCACTTAGGCCCTTAAATGACATGGCTCTTAGGCCCTTAAAATGCACAAATCATAAACACTGAATTTCCACAATATATTTGCCTTTAACCTGCAAATACACCAACAACACATATGCCTTTTACTAAGCTCTTGAAATACTTTACTAAGTCATTCCCATTGGCTCTTTAGTAGTTTAATAAGCATTTATAAGCTCATTTCTCCTAAGGCATTAAAATAACATTAGTTAGTAGATTTACCTCTTTTGCAAAATAACTTCTTTCTTGTTTCCTTTAGAAAACCAATAGAGTACTTGATTCTTTGACAAGCTCTAAACAATATACAAACATTGAAATGATATTCAAGCTATAAGCTCCATCTCATTGTAAACCCTAGTTTTACATTGTTTCAAAAATATTAATGTAGTTTTTTTACCTTGCTCTTTGAAGAGAGTTTGAATATCTAGCAAGAGAGGACTCCACCTAGTCCATGAAGAGTTGGAATGAAGCTAGAACAAAGTCACATAAAAGGCTCCTTCAATACATATTTTCGGACATGACAAAAACAAGGAGGAAAGGAAGTTTTTATTTGAGATTCCTTACCTAGAATCCAAGGAGAGTAATAATATGTAGTCAAACAAGCTCAAGCTCCTTCAATGGAGAAACTCCATGGCACCGAAATGGTTGTCTTGAAGTTTGGAGAAGATAGAAATGAAGAGCTTGAGGAGAGGAAGATTGGTTGTGTGTTTTTGTTTTTGATTTGGACAAGTGAGCAAGGTTTTACAAGAGATCAAAGCTTGTGTTTTAATGGTGGTGGTGGTTCTATCGTGAGAGAACAAAGAAGAAAGGAAGAAGAGAGGTGGGAAACCGTGTGAGCAAGGAAAGAAATGAGAGAATGGATAGAATTGCTTTATGAAGATATTTATACTTATAAAGTAAAAAGGGTACTTAATAGTTTACTTATTTTGTTAACAAGCTAACAAAGGTGGTGTGTCACCAACCTTAAAAACCGGCCCCAAATAGTAGTAGGAGGGTAATAGAGTCTTTGTTTGTCAATTTAAATACTTATACAAACATATGTTACAAAATAGCTTATAAAAGTTACTATTCATAAAACAAGGCACATAGAAGTGAAATTTTTGATTTCCCACTAATATAGACACCCAAATGTGATATTATATAGTACACATATATTTTAAGAGTAATGATGGACATCTAGCCATTCAAACTCATTTACAAGACAATTTTTCAAAAATGTGCTTTAAGACTCCTTAAAGCACATTTTGTGTTTAAACTTGTTTTCAAGCTTGGTTTTCTTTGGTAATTGATTTAATATGTTCATTAGTGTATAAATGAGGTCTTGGTAAGTTCATTAGGTCTTAACCAAGTTTATCCCAAGCTTAGAGCACATTTTGGCTCTTATTGACTTTAAAGCACATTTTGTGTTTCCTTTTGTTCAAATTTGTCTACTAATGTTTCTAAGACTCTTTTTAGTCTTAATACACCATATTTAAGTGTTTAAACAATATATTAAGGTTTGGGGTATTTCAAGTAGCCCACTCCATACTACTACGGACGAAAGAGCCAATCAAGCAAGATAGTTGGACACCTCGAATGACCGAAGAACACAAAGAAGTTTACGAAGCTAAGGAGTCTGAAACCAGTAATGTAACGGACCTAAGGACATAGCGGGGAGAAGTGCGAGAAGCACAGAGTATTAAGCACAGACATTGAATATGTCTCAGGAAATACCTAATAACTGGAAATATATACCAGTGTAAGCATAAGATTAATGCCTTAATTGATCATATCAATGTTTGATAAACGGATAGAATTCCCACAGTATATCTCACTAAGAGAATAACGACCTAATTAAGTAGGTAAAGGAAAAGTACTAATACTCTACCCAATAACGGGAGACATTACAACCCTAAACGGGATAGTCAGGACATAGCCGCAAGGCGAAGTCACAACTGAACATAACCATGAGTACAAGCCAGATGTAATGGCATTACTCAGTAACACCCAGGAGCAATCCGAGAAGGGTGCCGAGTCAACAGTAGTTGAACGAAACATCGTGTTGAGAACACAAGTGTTTAAGCAAACACTCGGGTAGAACCCGAAGGGATCCCTCGTAACACGGGATACCCTAAAATGCTAGAGGCATGAATTAGTATCAATACTTTAAGGTCTTCCATGTTTGGAAGCGTGATGAAACTACCATATCAAAACCCAGTAATCCCTCCAAACCATTTAATGGTATACGGAGAAGCGGAAACCTGTATAAACAGCCCGCATGAGCATGGCGAGGCAATGTGGCTTATAAGCCGTAACTAACTGCAACTTGTAGATCTGAACGTTGTAAACCTATGCATAGAGGCATAAGAGGACAGTGGAGAATGAACCACTACTTAGAGTAGGGATACCACTTGTTTATTTGGGCCTATGGAGCGGCATATGCGTGAATCCTCCAGAGAAAGGCTACCACCTAGGTATGAAATGTGAAACCGCTAGTGCGTGTAGTAAACTTGAGCATGTATATTGCCAATGAGTATATGAACAATAGTAGAGTATAAAGAGGAACCTCGATAGCAGCAATTCGAACCGAAGAGTAATCGGTTGAGTAGTAACACTGTAAGTGTGCAATATGAACTGCGAGCAAGCAGCGCGCAGTGCGCAGAGAGATTTAAAGAATAGCGTATAATATTGAGCCAAGTGAATGGCAAGCCATAGTGTAAATGGCGAGAACACCTGGGCGGAAGCTAAGTAGTAGCGGATGCCATAGAAATGAGAAAGACCGGTGCGCAGTAAGCGACCATTATAAGAGTATATTCAGATAGTGATTAGAGTTGATGAAGAAATGTGGTAAAGAAGACATGTTCATTCCTATCTCATGAGAGATTTACTGTCAAGGGTTTACGCTTCTGCACTCTGTATGACTGAGTGTTTTGGTATTGCACTTGTGCGGTAATGATCGAGTGGGAGAGCCAGGAATTGAGAAATGTCAACGAAGCCTGTTGAGTGAGAATTTAGAGAGACCGTGCGGCCGTTGGCCAAAGATGCACGAGGAACGTGAGCAGTACCACAGGGCCCAGGATCGATGAATGGTAAATGTAGAGTAGTATGATGAAGAACTCTGGTACAGAACCAAGAAACAAACATAATCCATGAGCCACTATTAAACGAGGAAGTACTACATGCTAAGTAGTAGCTTGACCTCAACCGACAACAAGTCGGGAAAAATAAGTGAATAACCACAAGGTATACAGTGTTATACGAAGTAGATTCCCAGAGAACTGGAGAGACAATCTAAAATTCATCGAATTCGCATACGGTAAGAGATACCTAGCGACGATTGACAAACCTTATTCCAAGTAAAAACGTAGAAAGGAGTGGATAATACATTGAAAATACCAAAAGGGCGAGTTAAGCTCTAGTTATTAGGTCACGCAGCAGAAGCTTGTGGACCAACTTCAAAGGTTAATTATACCTAGCAATTGTGAGTAGATGGCTAATCATAACGCCTTGAAGCCTTAGAGGCTAGAACCTAACCCGGTTATGATTAATTAACCGCATTGAAGTTAAAATACTTCATGATACCCGAATTAATGAACCAATGTTCAGTGATAACATATGGTTGGTTACGCGGGCGTAACCCCCTTTTAAGGGGGTAGGGCGAGAACCGCTTAGAGTATGTTTTACGTATTGGTGCGTAAACTACTATGTGCATAGCACAAAAGAAATATTTTGATGATTGGAACTCATGTTACATAAACATGTCTACCCATTCATCGTGTAAGTATGAGTATTATGCATGAGAGATGCGAGTAATGTGTATCTCATGCGAGTAATTGTATGTAATAAATATGAAAAGAGAGTAGAAAACTCCTGGGGAATGAGAATCCCTATAGTAATGTCTAGTGAGATTAGACATGAGACATAATGATATGAATCGGTATGAAACCGATGTATAACCTAGTGGGAAGTGAGTTTCCCTAGGTGATTTTATTTGAGAATGATGATGGAGTGAGTTCCATCCTTTGGAGTTGTATGTTGTATGTTTTAAATTGAGTAACAATTTGAGAAAACGAGTCATGAGTTGCTTACGAAAAGTAAGCAAGCAAATTGATATGACAAATAACCTAAGTTCTAGGGATTTGAAATAAGCTAAAAAGGGATTGTTTTATGAATATGAGTAAAAAGAGTAAAAGATAGAAAACGAAAATGTTTGACTATCTGTTGTTTGAAACTGACGTGGGAGGTGGAACTTGATCTGCTAGCGATCAAGGGAAACCGAACACAATTGGGGTGTAAGGATAGTTCAACACTGATGCTGATCACATCAGGGTTGGATGATTCTTGAAGCTCTCTATAAGTGGCCACAAGTAACACTAAGGAAAGATACAGCTACCATAAATCTGATTTGGAGTTGTGTGATGTTTTAAAAAAGAATTTCAAACAGATTTTGAAAAGGAATTTTCTTCAAGTATGAGATGGAAACAAAACTGGTTTTGAAACCGCTATCACCCGCCGATGGCTGAGCCTTAAGTCTTGATGACCGGTAGAACGGTGGGCTGTATTTTTTGAAACCATTCAACCGTACGTGCGGCGGTCCTAAGTGACCGGTTGGGGCGGTGCCAGTGTGTGATTTTTTCCAAAGGCAAGCGGGACGTGGAGAGTACCCTGAGATGTTTCCTGTTGAGTGAGTCAACCAGAGTGCCTGAGGATATGTATATGTGTAACGATTTGATCAGAACCGAGGGGACCGTGGGCCAGAGAGAGTAAGTGCCCATTGTCATGAAACGGCCTGAACCAGAAGAGTAAGTGTTCAACGTGACCCGGTACCTGAGGGATCAGTAGTATATCACTCGACATGGATTCGAGGACTGTAGTGCCTTCTTGTCTTCGGACCGTTCCATAGAGAGAGTAAAAAGAGTATTTTTGATTGCTATACATGTTGTGATATGTGTGGTATGTGTAGTATGAAATGAGACTGACTTGTGGAGTCAGTAGGGTTATACATGTACTATAACCTTGGCATTGAATGCCATGAGAGTAACCATCTAGATTCACCAACTTTGAGGACAAAGTTCCTAAGGGGGGTGATTTTAATACCCCGGATCTAAAAATGGCGATTAATTACTCTAATATGATTATAAAGGCCAATGGTGCCTAAAGAGTATTGGTAAAAAGAATAAAACCAAAGAAAAGAGAAAACGCTTGAAAAGCGAAAAACGCTAAAATGCGCGTTAATGAGTATAAAGATATATGATCTCGAGAGGGTCCGAGAGGGATTCCTAAGGCTTAGTTAGGCCTAATAGTATACGGGAATGATTCCCGAAGAAAACGGATCCAAATAATGGATTAAACGCTAACGAGTTTTAAAGCACGTTTTTCGAGAAAACCCGAAACGTGACTTTAAGTGGTCAAACGGACCCGTAAAATTATATTTGTAAATAACTATAATTAAGTATTAAGGAAGCTTAATAACCATTAAAAATAAAGAACGAGAAAATCCGAAAAACGGGCCCGGTTAGTGATAGTGCCAAACCGGTAAAATAACGAGCGTTTTCTGTCAGAAACTGAAAACGCTCCAGCTTAACTAGCTAGTGGGGCCGGTTTTATTAAATAAGAAGCCTCCCCCTCTCATGTTTATTAGTTAGCAAATAAAGAAAGAAAGAAAGTAAAGGAGGAGAGAGAAAAGTAAAAAGTAAAACATAAAACTATTCCTCACTCTCTTTCCTCCACTTCCCCCTTCTTCTTTTCTTTCTCCTTCTCCACGATTCCCTTCCTCCCTCTCTGTGCTGTGCGACATGGGAGGTCAACAAGGGTTCTCCATCTTTTCTCCTTGCTCAAGTCTCATCCTTGCTCCGAATTGAAAAATAATCGCATATTTAAACTCCTCTCATCGAACTCTACCTTTCCCTCTTTTTAAAATCCCAAAAGCTTGAAGTTCATTTTCATGGGTGTGGCCCATTTGAGGAGAAAATCACATAAATTTGAAGCTTGAAGCTTCCCCTTTTTAGCAAGGTAAAAATATCCATGAAAAAGTCATGCTTCTCCATTTTCCCACCTTGGCCGATTTTGGCTTTTGGTAATGACTAGCTTTTCTTCCTTGTTTTGATATTTCTCCAAGCTTTAATGGTGGTGGGAGTCCCTCTTAAGATTCAAGAGTTGAAAACCATTCAAGAATTCCAAAGGTAAAACCTAATTTGGTGCTTTAAGCATCCTTGTGAATTTTAGTTTATTTGGTGAGCCTAAGGAGCTCCTTGGCTTATTTTGCAATTTGAATGTGGCTAGAGAAATGGGCAAATGAATTGCCTTGGCCGATTTTGAAGGAAGAAGGGGAGAAGAGGAGAAGAGAAATAAAAGGAAACTTAAGAAATTTAAGGTAAGAAACCTATCTTAGTGGTATCCTATATTATAGGATAGGGGTGTCAAAATCGGTTTTGGGTCGGGTTGAGCTCAACCCGAACCCGACCGAAAACATTGGTCAACCCGAACCCGACCCGAACCTGGAGCGGGTTGTACTTCTTTAACCTGAACCCGGAGCGGTTGACCCGAACCCGACCCGTTTTTTAAAAAATTTATTTTATTTTTTAAATTTTGGATTATTTAATAAAATATAATACTATAATATTAATTAATTATGTAAAATATAATAATATGTTTATTGATTAAATGTTTATTTCAGTCATAAATTAATCTTAAATACTAATTAATCATTAAATATGTACACACCTCCTAACACAATACGTTAATCCACTCACGTGAACAGGAATTAAAGGCGTCTCACAGCGGAAGGAATGACAGTAATATAACTCACATGGGTGTTACTTGCCACCACTCGCCCATACGAGTGTGAGCATTACAAACATCTTAACAAATTAACATAAAAATACAATCCGCAGTGACAACGAGATACGATCTACATTTCTATCTAATATCAAGAGCACAACTACTATGAGCATCTAAACATAATCCAAATCAACACGTTCTAATTACCCAATCCCGCACTTCGGCTTCAACGTTTTCAGCACCTGCATAATGAGTGTAGCATCAGCGATAGACGCTGAGTATGCCGGATCTGGACCCTATTGGTCACTTGTCATTTTTAACCGTCTTGTATTATTGATTTCATGCTTTGTCATTTTACAGATATAATAAAACTGTACAACATGCATGATTGTATATTCACTCATCCAATCAAACAGTCATATATGGATATACACATTACTGTCTACATCATACAATACAATGGTAATGAGACTCATTCATCGTATGTTCACGTCATCACATAGTCATCACTCGGCCCTCCGGGCCTTCACATATCTTATTTTAGTTAGCACTGTACAACATTCGGCCCCCCGGGCCTCACATATTATTCGT